>CM062619.1:20512833-20610333 GCA_025617555.3 Puccinia polysora | reverse complement strand
CGCAAGTTGTAAAAAATTTTGCTTGCTGCCTGCTGAGTTGTGAATTGCTGTTCACAATGCATATGGGTTGTGAATGGAAATTCACCCCCTTTTGCAACCCCAGGGTTGTGAATTCAACATTGCCCAGTTTCATGTCAGAAAAAAAAAATAAAACAAAAAGACAGGGGTCAAACAAACATAAGGAGACCTGTTCTATTATTTCTGCCTACCCCTGTATGTATGTGCAAAAAGAAATTGGGAAATTTTGAGCAATCCTTTTGCCTTGGGAGGTACAACGCCCAAAGGACATTGGTGGAGTTATTGGGAAGAGGAAAGTCCTGCAGGTACTCAACATTATTCTGATCAGATAGTATCTTCTAAGCCAGAAAATTCTCCTCATACACATGTAGAGGCAACATCACAGTTTTCTCTTTTGCTGGTGAGTATTGAATTAAGATCTCCCTTTATTTGATTACAACCTCTGGCAAGCTCCTAGCTTGTTCTCACTTCCTATTTCGGGTCAACATGATTCAAGACCGCTCCTTCCTTCCTAATTTTTGCGCTCTTCTACCCGGCACTCAATTGAGAGCGGGTTGGCTCCCTGTGTCCGACCATCTCACATCCCTAGTTTTGTCTGGGGGCACTTTCATGCTACCACTACCGGGGAGCTTCGGGGTCGCGACTAGCACACGTGCGCTCGACGCGGCGAGTGCTCTGGGGGATCGTTGCCCTGCTGGTGAGACCACCAATCGAACTAGCTTAAACCTAACTAACCCACGCAGCGGCTGGCACCGCACTTCAGGTCCTGATTGCGCGCCTGGCCTCCAAACCGCTGTCCCCCAGCCCTCTAGACACCGCCGACACTCGAGTTTGCCCAACAATCCTTCTGAAGTCGCATTCAACCGATCTCATTCATCATGGTAAACCATCACCGTTAGCTCTTGCCCCTAGCCCTGACGCTCACAAGCCCTTCCCCTGACCTCTTTAGGATACTTCAAACAAAACCCAAGCCAAGTTGGCTCGAGTAGTCCGTGTCCTCGGACGGACCGGTTCAAGAGGAAGCGTCACACAATGCCGAGTTGAATTCATGGACGACTCATCCCGTTCAATCATTCGAAACGTCAAGGGGGCTATTCGCGAAAGCGATATCTTGGCCCTTCTCGAATCTGAACGTGAGGCCCGGTGAGTTCACAGTCACGAAGCCGACTTAATATTATTAGATGGGTCTCACAACGAATTGGCTTTTGGAACTGAACATACCACCGTCTTACACCTTCAATCTAGTCGTCTGCGATAAGGTTACTAGTTTCACTTGGCTCCATTTGCGAAGCTGTGGACCCAATTATTCTTTTTGTAGTTCCTTTCCGCTTCACCCCCGGCGCAATAAAATTCATCCTTCAACCCACCGAACTTGTTTTCAGAAATCCTGCAATCAACTGTTTTAATAAACAAGCTCGATGAATGCCATGTCTTTTGCTCACTCGTGTCTTGCGGAATGTCAATGCGGCCCTGTTATCCCTGATTATTGACTCTAGGAACCAAAGGTCAGTCAGCAAAGCACGAAACAAGTTCCTAATTTGGTGCTGTTTTTGATTCAATGGGGCTGGAGAGCCATGATGATAGTCTTTCTTTTGAGCCACAACCTTGAGATTCCCACCACAACTTGTCTTGTTGAAGAACTATTAATCGGGGATATTCAGGAATCGTATGATCCATAGCATGCGCCGTCCCCTTTCACTTTCATCCCCCGCCTTTTGCCTTCTGTGAATCATCTTAGCTCCCTGTTCCGACTCATTGCAGGAGCTCTCAGTTTTTTCGAAGAATGTCTCAATGCGATTTGTTCGAATGAGTCAATCGATGGTCAGGTGCTGCCGACCTTTGATGCCCAACCATCACCTCAAAAAATTTGGACCTCTTGTGATAGCAACGTGTCCAGTGCTGGACATGGCTGTGCAAGCCTGCCAGCCGCACCTGATGTGAATTTGCCTCCCTGCCACACCTCCTTTTTTGGCTGACCCCAATCTCACATTTTGCTAATGATCAAGTCTGAGATTACACCTCCGATCCTGTACGCCGATGATCTTCAACCTCGAACTTTGTCTTGCCCCTGCAAACATGACTGAGTAACCTAGCGATGCTCCAAGATTTTGAATCTTCAGTATGCAGTTCAGTTCTCCATGTCATAGTCGGAGACGGCTGCGGGAAATGATTCGAAAGTGAACTTGTGAGGTCATCGCGTGACTCCCGCCCCAGGCGGGCAGGGTTTTACTTAATTAAGGTGAGCATATCCGTCCAATTCTTCGGTTGAAATCCGAGCTTGGTCGGTAAGTCATTGCCGCGCGGGACCTGCTTGATCAGGCTGATCCGAAAGCAGTGGGGTATCTTGGCCCATTCTTGAAGTTGGATGATTGTGAATTCATGGGATTAATTGGCACCTAAGTTACGATTCCTCAACTTGATCATAGCACAAACAAAATGATGTTTTGGCGATAATTTGGGGACGTGGTGAATGATTAACTGAAGAGCAGGGCCAGTGAAGGTCTTGGTTGGACCTAAAAAGTTCAAGTGGATAGAAAGATTGTTGTTCCAATGATGAAAGAAGAAAGACAACTAGAAAGAAAGCTTCTAAGTAACCTTGAATGATGAAGTTCAGTAGTCAGAAACTTGTATTTAATTTTGGAACAAATAATGAATAATTGAAAATGGACAATAATAGGGTGTATCAGAGTTAGCAAATCTGCCATTAAAAGCCCACCTTTTTTTTTGACCAAACCTGCAATTTTTAATGGTGGGTTTCTTGAATACATATGGGTATCTCTTCATTGGTGTATTTCAAAATGGCTGGTTTCATGGAAATAGCATGTGTCATGCTCCAAACTCTTGGGTTATTGTTGATCATCACAACAACATACTCCCCTCTCCTCAGTATTATCTACCTCAGTCCATGAGTGTGACACCAAAAGCATGTTACAATCAAATTCAAGTTGCTTTGACCTTAGACTTTCAAGAGACCTTCTATCTCCAGTAACTCAGTAAGCACTTGGAATTGCTCTTGCACTTTGCAGTATCATCTACAACTACTTCCAATTCATCTTTTGGTCAGGATGACACCCTTGCACTTCCATTGCTGGCTAGCTAAAGAGATTTCACAAACATTAATACCACTCAAATCAATTTCTGGTCACTTAGTTTGCACCTTGAATAATCAACCATTCCAACTACTTGCTGAAAATTCTTGACACCTTCTCATTCCCAGGCTTCAGAATGCTTTGTTAGCTTCATTGAATTCATTCACTGTCTCTAACATTCTATTATATTTCCATTCACATGGCCTCATCACCTGCTAGTACTTCAATTTTGTCATCTCACTTAGTCTTGCATGCTTGTACATTTGTTGCATCCTTGCTTTTTCTAGCTAGAGAGGACATCAGGTTGTGTATAGTCATTGACACCAAAATGTAGATTAACTTACAAGGGAAATAACTTGCCTTTAAACTGTTTCCTCAGTTATTTAAGTTCATAAATTCTTACATTCTGCTGATTGAAAGTATTTACATCAAGCTTTGCCTCAGTTTCATTATCAAAAGATCTTCCATCACAAATTTCACTTGAATTTGAGCCATAGTTTGAACTTCAAAGAATAGCCTTGCTCAATTTGGGATTTTTAGTATTGTTGGTCTTTTTCATTTCTGCCATGTCCTCCTAAATCATTGCCCCTGCTTAGTATGTGGGTTAGGAGTGCAGCAGTGTACTTCAAAAACAAGATCTTCCTTTCACACATCATCATCCATATACATGCAAAACACTCAACCACCCCTCCACATCTTCAATAACGTCAAAACAAACATTTTCAATCCATCATACCATGTACCTCATCACTCTATACAAACACCACTCATAGAAATCTTCAACCTCAGTATTTCCAAACTAATATCCAGACAGATGGTTGAAGATTCTATCAAACGGACTGGAATCTTGTTAATATTTAATTATTATTCAGAGTAAAATTTGAAATTGGAATGGTTGTCCTTGATTTATGTTTTGGAAAGGAAATAATTGGTCCCCAGAGCACAGATGGTGCACCATCCAATGTATGAATGGCTAAGGATCCATTTCCCCTCTCACTTAAGCTTCCACCAACTGTTTTGAACTTCTATGGAATTGTTCATGGAAATTTTGGGTATGGTTGAAAACTATCATGTCTTCTAGAAGAAAACTGGAATCCTCCATGAAATCCTGCCATCCAAATTGCAGTTTCTCTGTGTGAATTGGGCATCATTGGGAATGGAGTGGCTATTCATTCTTTCAAAAATCATATCTCAATTGGTTATGGAACAGTCCAATCTGTTGATTTTCTAGGAGGAAGAGCCTGGTGAAAATACCAAGAAAGTTTAAGTTAGCAATGTCCTGAATCTTAATCCTCAAGGGTGATATATTGTGGCCCCCAGAGTGGAGTATGCCCAAGGTTGACTCAGACCAAGCTGGTGTTGATGAAGAAGAAGGATTCTGAATGTGTTTGTTTCAATGATGTACAAAGTATTGGTTTTTAAAGAAAAGATAGAGATCCCTTGAAGGGGGCCTGATAATAAAGAGAACAGAGAATGATTCAATAGTGAAAATTTTTGAATCCAATAGGGACAAAAAAATGATAAATATAAATGTAGCCTATGTGGTTAGGATGAATCATGAAGCCTATGGGAGTATTTATAATAAAGCCTATAGCCCATATAGAATTTATCAGAAGACCTATTGGGTCTGATTGAGGTCAGAGCCTGTTAAAGACCTAGAAAAAAATAAGGCTATGAGCAAAAATATGCAAATAGTTTAACACACATATACCCAAACATTCATGAATTCTATCTTAGGATTTAAATTACCAGCCTTTGCTGAAGAAAAGAGAAAAGCAGAAGGAGATATATCAGATCATGGAGACAGAAGTATTCCGCTTGTTTATTTTATTTGTTGATGGTACCACCATTCCCTTGAGTAAAAACCCAAACTTAATGATAACCATTATTTTTATCAGAAGAAAAGGCAATCCATTCTTTCATCCTAAAATTAGTTTTTTAAGAATTTGACCAGTCACACCTAATGACAAAGTTAAATCCACCATGAGTAAAAAAATAAACTCTTTCAATCCAAATTCTCTCTAGAAAACCTTGGAAATGATTTCCATTTTAAAAAGCATCTTTTAACCTTGGTGCTTTTCCTCAAAGATATTTAATGCTTTTTATAAAAAACATCTACCCTTTCTGATTCAAAATTTTCACTCATTGCTAAACTGTAAATTATGACTCAGTAATATTCAATGAAAGTTTCTTCACTAATCTACTATGGTTCTTCAGTTAAACCCATATTCCAACCAGGATATTCAATCATGGTTATTCCATCTTCTTTCAATCACAAGCTAGAATACTCTCATCATGTAGCAGCACTAGTTATGACAATTTTGAATTGGGTTTTCCATTCAATCATGCATGTAAATCCTAGCCACTCCCATTTGGTACTAGTTGTCACACTAAATCATGTTTGAGTCAGATTTAATATTAAACTTGCTTTTCAAAAATTTGAAGAATATTCTTACAGGTCATGCATGCTCTTCTGATTAAGCCTCACTCAATTTATGTCTTCATCCTCCAATTTTTCAAATAAAAAAAGTCATGCCTGTTGCTTTTTACCATTTTTTTCCTGAGAAATCAATTATTAAATACTCTAAGCTTTTGAAAGTTTTTTCAAAATATTTACTGCTTTTAAAAACTCTGCACACTATTCCATTTACTTTGCAATAGGATTGATTTGAGACAAATAAAAGCCTTGCCACCTGAGAATTCAATCCAAAATCACACCGTCTTCCTTGAGATTCCTCATGGAATTCTCCATCTTCCTTAAGGTTATTTTACCTTAGCCCCCCTACTTCATTGTGCATCCTTGAAGATATGAAAAATTTGTCAATTCAAATCATGATCAATCTCTCCATAGTCCTTGTTCCTCTCTGGTTCTCAGATTCTATTCCACTCCCAAGAAATTAATCTTCCTTTTACTCCTTCTACGCATAGAGATATGTTTTCTGCCAGGAATTCTCATGTCAGGTTTTTTCATGCTGTAGGTGGTACCAAAGTTACCCAATTAAACCACAAATTTCATTCTATTCCTCAAACCAACATTACATAATTTCACTCCTGGTGTTGTGGCCAATTTAAAAATTATTCTTGATCTTGGTGTGCCTCTGTCTTGCAGCATGGTTCCAATTTCTCCTCTGAAAAGGCTGAGTTTATGCTTGCACCAAAAAATCCTTTTTCTGAAATTAAAAGAACCAGAAGGATTCTTTAAACTCTCTTCTATTTACTCTCACTAGAATAGTTTCCATGAATCATGAAGAGGGTCCTAGCTTCAAGGAAAACACCATGAATAAACATGATAAATTTCATGGAAAAAATCCGTATAAACTTTGGCCCTTCATTCAAAATTTTAAATTTATCTTCTATAGTTCTCCTTCTTTAGTCTGAAAAATTTGAATAAATTATATATGCCTCTAAACTCATTGTATTTTAAGCCAGAATTCTTCTTGAACCTTATTTCAGCAAAATTGAATCAAAGAAACATAGCAAAATTATCAAAAATTTTGTTTGCTTTTGAGAACAACTGTTTGCATTTTTGGGAAACCCCCACAAGAAGAATTGGGAAAAAAACTGAGCTTTAAAGTTTGAAGATGGAAGAGAATTGCTTTTAGATGTTTGAAATTCCTCAATTCCTCTCCCTCCATTCTGGGATTGAATGGAACAAAGCATCCCTGATGGTTATATCTATCAAGTTTTTTCCTCTGCAAATCACCAATTCACTCTAACTAAATGAAAACCAATTTCAAATCTTGGAAAATTCAATGGTTGAGTTGTGAATCATTATTTGAATCATTAATAACACTAATTTTGAGAAAAACTTTAGAAAAAACAGAACCTCCCTTGAATAAAGCTAAATCTGAATCTTCAAGCTCAAATCAAGAATCAAATACATACAATTCAAATGGACCTCAAAAAAAGCTAGAATCCAAACTCAAGGGAGCTCTGGAAAACAGAATCTTACAAGAAAAAAGGGGTCAAAAACAGAAGTAAGGATTGCATGTTTATTGTGGGTGAAAGGATTCATTCAATTATTGTAAGAAGCATAAGGAAAAGGGGGGAAACCAAAATACAAAAAATTTCTGTTAATTCTCTTGTATAAAGATAAGACCAATCCATTTCAAAATCTCAGCTTTTTGCCACAACTGAATGCTCTGAGCGTCAGAATCAAATGATATTCCTGTTATTATTTTTGAAAAAGACCCATCATTATTCTGCTATGCTTGAGTTGGGAGCGTATAAATCTTTTACTTTTAATTATTTTTTCAGGAAGAAATTGGATGTTTTCTGTACAATTACCAACTCTTTCCATTTCCCAGGTGAAATCTGCCACCATTTTTACTCCAAGTAAGATTACATAATGGTTTCATTTTCTCACTTTCCCAATCTTTGAATGGGAACTCATAATTGGAAATTCCCATCATGGATGAAATGCTTTTAGGCCTTCATTTCATTTGTTATTCAAAATATTATACTGAATGGTCTGAATATCCAATCAACTCCCAAAAAAATTGAGATAAGAATTCATTTCACTTGGTTGCATCAGATTGCACTACACTAGATATCACCTCTTATGCAAATTTCATGCAGCTCTTTGGTCTTTGTGATTTTTGCTTCAATGCTTTAATCAAAATCTATAGTACTTTCAAAAATTCAGTGAAAGAAGATATGGTCAAAATTCCTGCCCTTCTCCACCAATGGGGATCCCTCCCAAAATTTTTTGTGGTGCAAATTTTTCTAAAAAGATTCAATTTCAAGGTGCTCATAAATTGATTCAAATAAATTTGGGTCAAGAATCTCACACTTCTATGAAAAGCAGCTGTTCCATCTAAAAGTTTCTTTCTATGACCTTTGTCCCCTGAAATTCAACCTAGAATTTTCAGTCTTACCTCAACAGTATACTTGTGGAACTTGTTGAAAAATAAATATTCTCATCTTCTCCCAAATCATTAAATACAATATAGATCATGTTAAAATTATTCTCAAGAGTTCATTCAAGAAAAATCTGTATTCTAAGGCTAAAACATTTTATTTAAAAATCAATTCAATTAAAATTCTCAGTTATGTCATTTCCACTGACAGGTAAAAGATGGATCAGTCAAAGATTTAAAGGTTTCAAATTGGTCCACACCAAGGAAAAATACAGAGCTCCAATCCATTCTTGAACTTTGTAACTTCTAAAAATGGTATCTCACTTAATTTTTTTCAAAACTCATGGAAATGAATTTTTCCTTATGGGTTTAATCAACCAGGATAAACTCAAAATTTTGATTTTGAAACCTGTTGCATTTCATTCAAATAAAAAAATTTAGGTTGAGAAACAAACTGAAAGATTAATGACAAGGAGCTCTTTGCCATTTTTCACTTCCTAAATAATTGGTATGCCTTTCTTCTCAGCCTATAGTCTCCCTTCTTCATTTTTACTTACCACTGTGCATTAAAACACTTCATGAATTGTGAAGTTTTTACTTGGTTCCAGATTTTATGAGCCAAGATGCTTTCTGAGTTTAATTTTAGAATTCCCTTTTATACTCATAAACAGGCTGGTTTTCCCAATATTCTATCTTCTTGATCCATGAGGGAGGACTTCAGGGATAAAAAGCCTGATAATTTCAAAATGGTTAATGTTAGGTTAACAGCTGATTTAGCCGTGGACATGGTTCAAAGTGGGCCGTCTGGCACGCCACACGGTCCAATCTGAGCTGTGTAAGACCCTCCATGGCTCAAAGAGTTGCACAGCCAACCCAGCCTGGTCCGATGGGATTTTGGATCCCACACAACTACATTCAAGCTTTGTGGAGTTGTACACAGCTCAAATATGGTTGTGTGGCATTCAACAGGCCACCAGACCGCGGTGAGCCAAAAAAAATGGAATGAAAGGGAAGTAACATAAGCCATGAATCAAATCAACCTTCCAAAAAACAGGAATCAACCAAAAAATCAAAGAAATCAAAACATGTTGATTTTTTGGTTAAAAAAAAAACAAGTAACTGGATTAGCCCTAAACTAATAAAAAACAAAAACAAGACATGGGTGATTTTAAATTCACTGTTCCAGATATGTGGGAGCCTGGTACACGGCTCCAGTTGTGTGGGAGCCGTGTAGGGCCCCCAGGCATGTGGGAGTTGTGTAGGGCCCCACGTGGCCTGTGGGAGTTGTGTAGGGACCCTCAATGTGTGGGGGCCCATACACTACTCCATATAATTTATTATTTATTATTTATTATCTATTATCTATTATCTATTATTTATTATTTATTATTTATTATTTATTATTTATTATTTATTATTTATTATTTATTATTTATTATTTATTAATTATTTATTATTTATTATTTATTATTTATTATTTATTATTTATTATTTATTATTTATTATTTATTATGTATTATTTATTATTTATTATTTATTATTTATTATTTATTATTTATTATTTATTATTTATTATTTATTATTTATTATTTATTATTTATTATTTATTATTTATTATTTATTATTTATTATTTATTATTTATTATTTATTATTTATTATTTATTATTTATTATTTATTATTTATTATTTATTATTTATTATTTATTATTTATTATTTATTATTTATTATTTATTATTTATTATTTATTATTTATTATTTATTATTTATTATTTATTATTTATTATTTATTATTTATTATTTATTATTTATTATTTATTATTTATTATTTATTATTTATTATTTATTATTTATTATTTATTATTTATTATTTATTATTTATTATTTATTATTTATTATTTATTATTTATTATTTATTATTTATTATTTATTATTTATTATTTATTATTTATTATTTATTATTTATTATTTATTATTTATTATTTATTATTTATTATTTATTATTTATTATTTATTATTTATTATTTATTATTTATTATTTATTATTTATTATTTATTATTTATTATTTATTATTTATTATTTATTATTTATTATTTATTATTTATTATTTATTATTTATTATTTATTATTTATTATTTATTATTTATTATTTATTATTTATTATTTATTATTTATTATTTATTATTTATTATTTATTATTTATTATTTATTATTTATTATTTATTATTTATTATTTATTATTTATTATTTATTATTTATTATTTATTATTTATTATTTATTATTTATTATTTATTATTTATTATTTATTATTTATTATTTATTATTTATTATTTATTATTTATTATTTATTATTTATTATTTATTATTTATTATTTATTATTTATTATTTATTATTTATTATTTATTATTTATTATTTATTATTTATTATTTATTATTTATTATTTATTATTTATTATTTATTATTTATTATTTATTATTTATTATTTATTATTTATTATTTATTATTTATTATTTATTATTTATTATTTATTATTTATTATTTATTATTTATTATTTATTATTTATTATTTATTATTTATTATTTATTATTTATTATTTATTATTTATTATTTATTATTTATTATTTATTATTTATTATTTATTATTTATTATTTATTATTTATTATTTATTATTTATTATTTATTATTTATTATTTATTATTTATTATTTATTATTTATTATTTATTATTTATTATTTATTATTTATTATTTATTATTTATTATTTATTATTTATTATTTATTATTTATTATTTATTATTTATTATTTATTATTTATTATTTATTATTTATTATTTATTATTTATTATTTATTATTTATTATTTATTATTTATTATTTATTATTTATTCTTTAGTGGAGGCTACACAACTTGATTATAGTTGTTTAGCTTGCCATACAACTCAAATGGGATGTGTAGCATGCTAAAAAGCCCATTTGAGTTGTGTAGCATGCCACACCGCTCATGTAAGTTGTGTAGGCTGCCACACAACCCATTGAGACATGTACAGAGTTGTTTACACGGCTCAATGAGCCGTCAATTTATCATTACCCAAAATACAAGTAACTTGAAAATCGCTCAAGTAAAAACATAAAAAAAAAGACAAGTAACATGACAAGCGGTAAAGTAAAAACACAAAAAAAATACAAGGAACTCAACAAGCCCTAAAGTAAGTTCAACTTGACTAGACCTAAACTAAAAGGGCCCAAAAATTAAAGAAGTCTTTTGACCAGCCCTCAAGTAAGAGTTCCAAAAAAAATGCCAGTCTTTTGACCGGGCAAAAAATACAAGAATTCATTTGAGCAGCCCTAACATAAAATTGCCAAAAAAATACAAGTCTTTTGACCAGCCCTAAAGTAAAAACCAAAAAAAAACAAGTTCAACTTGTGTGAAGCTGATCCCATCCCAAGCTTAACATAAGTTAAGCTTGTGATGGAATCAGCCTAACACAATTTGAACTGAATCACAATTAAACTCTCATTCAAAACCCTCAATATAATGATGTTAACTAAAAAAACTCAACATAATGATGTTCAAAATGTGATAATCCCTTCTATCAATAGAACTTGTCAGCTGCATAAAAATTCCAATTTATATGAAACCCAATGATGAATTGAAGTCAAAGTCTATAATTGGTATAATCTAGAATACATTTGCAGTTGATCTTTGAGATGATCAACCAAAACAGAGCATTTTATAGAAATCAAGGAAGGTGGTTTTGCTACAATGGGCCGGATTGGAATCATTTCTGCCTCAAGTACTAATTGAACCCAGTGGTTATTGTTTACAAAGGAAATGAACATTGGATCCAATTGATGAGTAACACCATTTTTCATTGGAGTATAAGTATCAAATGAATCCAATGAAACAAAACCTATAGGTCTGGAATATGTGTCTGCTATGATTTGACCCATATTTAATTTAGCCAGCCATTTTGAGGAGGAAATATTTTCATTGATGTCTTCAACATCAAGTATTTGTTTAATATTTTCAACCTCCTTTTCACCACCAAGCATCTTACTGTATCATGCTTCATGATTCTCTAATGTTTCAATCATTTCCTTCCTAACTTTTAACCAATAATGTTCTTCATAACCAAGAGATTTAGCAATGTCTCTAAATCCGCAATTCCCATCTCCAATTGGATCTCAAACCTCACCCAAGAACTTATGGAATTTATTGGGTATTTGATTGAGGTATTTCACGTTTGGTTCCTATCACAAAAACTCACTTAGTATTCATTTCTTTAATCAGATCAATTAAATGAATACTCACCAAAGATGAGCTTCTGTTTAAGCTTTTCTGCATGTTCTCTTCCTCTGAAGAGGATTCTGATTCCAAATTAAGTGATCCTAATTCACTTTCAGTCTCTTGCCCTGAAATATGAAATTCATATTCAGATTCTGCCAACTTTGACTAAAAATTCATCGTTAGTTAGTAACTAAGTTCATTAAACCAAAAAAATGAACATATCCCATAAGAAAAGACTTACAGTCTTTTGTATTTTCTTATTTGTAGCCCTTCTAGTCTTTTTCCCCCCTTGAGTTTCTTTTCAACATGCTCAAGCCAAGATGGTTCTTTCCGCCCATCTGTCACTTTTGGCCCGCCCATACTTGATTGTAAGACTTTAGGTTCAAGTCTTGGCTTTGCTTGATATTTTGTAATCTTCTGAATGATATACTTCAATAGGCCGCTTTTCTCATGATCTGGAGATCCCAAGATCATTACATTCACTTTTTCACGTAACTGAGGAATGCCTAGCATTTACTCAACATTGCACTTGACAAATTCAAATGGATCAACCATTAGTGAATTAGGAATCATTAATCACATAGGGATTTGAACAATTCAACTACAGCCAACTTAGAGAACTGGAACTGCAAGGGTCATAGTCCAACCTCCACTGATGATGAACATCTTTGGGTACCACAGATTCTCTGAATGCTAGACAGTCACCTATTTGGTGGGAACAGGGTAAACCCATAGTCTTGCAATATTAATTGGTGCACACTTTGCCATCATGATCATGTTTGAATTTCTTGAATTGTTCCCTAATAAGATGAATTGCCTCTAAAGAAAATTTGTAACCCAATGGTAACAGTTCAGGTGGAAGAACTGTCCCTAACTTAATTCAAGAGTTATAAAGTGACACATGAACAAATTTAATTTGATTTGAAACTTTTCCATCAAGGCTTTTCCAAACATTCAATAGGTTTCCCAAAGATTTTGCAAGGAATTGTTTGAGAGTTGCATGGGCCCCTTCAACCCAAGATGTTGTTTTGTTTCCAAAATATGGGTTTATACCAGTCCACACTGTTACAAAACTCTCTTTGATAGATAAAATGTTATTTTAAATATACTTGAGTGCATCCTCATAGTATTTCTAGAAACACTATACAAGTCAAAAGGTCAGAACCCAAAACTAGGAAGAATAAAAAGCAGTGATTAGGAAATATTCTGAGTTCTGCATCATTGAGCTCCCCCTCCTCCTTGGTCTTTGAGGCCCCATACTTTGCCCACAGATTCATAAAGCTTTTCCATCCTTCAATTTCATTAAAAAAGTGCGCTTTACAGTTTGCTTGTATGTTTTTAGACAAGTGCAAAGTGAAACATTGTCTTGATGACTTAGGGAAACTAGATTAAATAGCACAAATCAGAGCTTTTTCATGGTCTGTCACAAAAACTTTTAGAAGTATGTCAGGATCATAAGCCAACTCCTTTAATGCATTTAAAGACCAACTGTAGAACTCAAATGTTTCTTTTGTTGTAAAAACAAGAGCTTTTGTGAAATTTTTCCGATTGGCTGTCATTCCTACAACATGCAATAGTGGGGTTTTGTACTTATTTGTCTTATAAGTACAATCAAACATAGCAATATGATGAAATTTTTTTGAAAGCTTTACTGCCTCAGGATGTGCTAAGAACAGGGCCTTCAAGTGACCCTCTTCACTGAATCTTGACCAGTGAATCCAACTTGTTTCTTCAAGCTGTTCATAGAGTAGCTCCATAACACTTTTCCCCTTTAGTTCTGCAAGTGTTACCTTCCGCTTAGTGTTATAGATTGTTTGGTAATCAACATAATTGCTGCCATCAATCTTGCTCAATTTTATCTGAAGTTGTCACATATTAAGCCCATCATTCATGACTTCTCTTAGATTTTCTCAGGCCACCCCCAAGATTCTCCTGAGTTGAGGATGCACCAAGAGATTTTCAGATGGTTGATGGTTATGTTGGGTTTCTTTGTAGGAGAGTTGCCACAAGGGGTCTGACTTTGTGCAACTTGCATGGATTAAAAACCTGCACCCAACCTTCCTTGTGTGAGTTTGTCTAGACTGTTTGGTAGGAAGTTGTCCTGAATAGGAACCATGGCAATCACAGGCCAAATCCACATATTTATCTTTCTTTGAGTTAAAAACCATCAGAGCGTAACCATGATTCATAGCCCATGTTTGGCAATAGTCTTGGGCCTCTTCCCTAGTAGGAAAAGTTCTCACAGGAGGTGGGTCAAGTGGATCTGGCACCAATTAAATGGTTAGGTTTTGTAGTTTCATAGTTACAGGTACCCCATAAGTTAGTTTGAATTAAATTTAATTGGGCAAAGACCTCTGTAACATAAAATGTTACTCAAAACCAGAGGTTGCATCCCACTGTGAAAAATTTTGTTCCTCAACTTTCACCCTTGATGAGGATGAAATGGGGGCTTGCAATGTTTCATTACCCAAATCCTTTTTTTCTTTTTCCAAAACTTTTTTCATGGCACTATCAATGTAGACCTTCCATGCAGCCATGTTAGAAGAAGGAGGGCTTGCCACTGTTAGCATGCAAAAAAATTCAATTGTATACTTCAGTATTCAATCCAACTTTCAATTGAACAAACAAAGTTTGCTCACTTTTGAGTTGAGCAAGAATAGTTTGCAGAATTTTATACGATTTCAATATTCACTTTAATTTAAATTGTGTTCCACTTTAAACTCTCTTTGGGATTGCTAGGTGTGGAACAACAGTCCCACAAAGTATGTGTTTATCCCAAATTTGGGTTGACCAAACCCAAGTGTGGTCCAGGGGGTGCCAAAAATTCTGGCACAGCTTCCAGGGGGTTGCGCACCCCCAAAAACAGTGGTTTTGAGCCATGTACAGGGGTACACGGCTTAAAATTTCCATGTTCAGGGGGTAAATGGCTCCTATACAACCCCCAGGGGGTTTCTCATGTTTGGAAAAGCCCTTTGTAGTTGTCTATGGGGCCCTACAGCTCATTTGAGCCGTGTAGGGCCCTACACAACTCCCACACAACTGGGGTTGTGAATTTAACATCACCCTTTCAAAATTTTTTATCAAGATGAAATATTATCAGCTTGAATTTTATCTCACAGTTTGATGCAACATTGAATAAAGAATTATGTTCCTCAATGAACTTCAGTATAAGAGAAAATAATTGTTGACTCAATCTTAAACAAATGCCAAAGGTTTTTGACTCAACAAAAACCAAGCTCTCAGCTTTTTAAATAAGATTAATTCCCCAAAAAACAAGCTCAATTTTAGGATCTTCAAGGATTGAAATGAATGAACTGGTTCTGGAAATTTCAGATGAAATAAGACTTGCCAAACTATCAAATTAGAATTCTTTGGGAAATAAAGGAAATGGATATTGAAAACTTGGTAGAAATTTGTCACACTCTCCAAGACAAAAAGTCAGACTGAAACAAGGAATATGTTCTTCTTCAATCTCTTCCTGTTTTAAAAGGTGCTTGGATGTCTATTTCCCTATAAAAGAATATGAAAAATACTCTCTTCTATTCTTTTGATTCTTTAATATTAGTTTTAAAAAGATCCTAAATATTTTCTCCCTTTGTTGAGACAATAGCTACTGCAGCTGAACTGTTATTTTGAAAAATTATTTGTATTATTTTTGTTTTGTAAACATGGTCTTTCTACTGATATTTTTAGTGTTAGAGGCTCCATCTTTGTATAAATTTCCTGGATATCTCTTTGTGAAATCCTCCAAATTAAACCAAAAATCCCTATAGATTATTGTTCCAAATCAGACAAAGAACTCCTCTTTCAATGAAACCACCAATGCAAATTTGTTCACCAAGTTCTGCAAAATAATCTCCAAAACCTTCAATTCTTTCTCAATCTGGTTCAATTTCTTCTTGAAATATTCCATTTTTCCCCCTCTTCACCAACTCCACCTCTCTTTCACACATGTCATTGAGCTTAAAATAAGTCATCTCTGCAGAAGAATTTAACTCATCATATTATTTGAGCCTTTCAATTCATATTTCCTCTCCCCCTTCTACTCCTTGTTCTTCTGGTCCCTCTCCTAATATTTTTGTATTTTTTTCTCCTTTCACTTTTATTTCCTTTCCTCTACCTTTGATTCATCAATTAATTTTGGTTTGAAAATATTTATGATTCCTTTGCAATTTGAAAACCAGAACACTTCATCCTTGGAATAACTGCTCACCACCACCATGACACCTTTCCAACCCAATCTATGAATCCTTTATCAATTTTGAATTTTTAAAAAGATGTCTGAACTTTTTTATATTTTGAATCTTCTAAAATTGATTATTTTTGTATTTGAATTAAATCAAAATAAACTATACTTGGCTCCTTGTCCCCTATTAAGCTTTCAACTATTTTTTATCCTAAGGATTCCTTTTTTGGAGGCCAATGTTAAATTAGCAACCTCAGGGTTGCAAAAAGCAAATCACAGCCCAACAAGAAGCAAGCCAAGTTTCCTGGGCCTTGCGCATCCCCCGGGGGGTTTCATTTTGAGTTGCAATCAAGAGTTTGCAACCCCCCCGGGATGCAAAAGTTGCAAGCGGAGTTTGGGTGTGTTTTCCTGGACCATTTGGGCTAATCCCCCTAAAATTGGCCATTTGAGGGGGGATTTGGGGTACCTATGCACCCCTGGACAACATGTGAGTGCTTTCAACCCAAAATTTGGGGATCTGGAATACTATGTGAGACTATTGGACCACAAAAATAAACTTAGAAATCAAAAATTCTGCATATTGGAAAAAACTCTTGACAAAAACCATGTACACACACAACACATGCCTTTTGCATAAATTGGTTCTCAAAATTAATTTTCTCAACCCAAAAGTGAGCAAACCTTTGGAGTTGTTGGATTGAAAATAACATTGAATACTAAATTGCCTTTGAATTTTTTTGGTTTATGGGAACAGTGGAAAGCCCAAGCCCTCCCAGATTAAACGTGGCTATGTTAAAGGACTTAATTAAAAGTGTACTTAACACAGCTTTGGTGGAATCTAGGGATTTGGGTAGGGAGTTGGAAAAGAAACCACTGGAAGCCCCAATTGCATCCTAATCTAGGGTTAAAATTGAGGAAAAAGATGTTTCTTCACAACTGGAACAAGATGTTCTGTCACAACTTGAATGGAATAAAGGTGGTGGGGCACATTTCATATGTAATTGGACTGAGAAATATTTGGCTTGACAAATACTAATGTAAATAAGTGGTGCCAGAGCCACTTGACCCTCCTCCTGTGAGAGCCTTTGCTAGTAAGAAAGAAGCCAATATTTATTGTCAGAAATGGGAAGCCATGCATTGATACGCATTGAAAACTTTCAATTTGAGGAAAGATAAATATGTAGATCTAGCATGTGACAGATTTGGGGTTTATGAAGGGCCATGCCTCACCAAACATCAAAGGCAAACTAACACTAGGAAGGTTGGGTGTCAATTCCTGATCCTTGCAAAAAGGAAATTAGCAGATCCCATGTGGCATATCTCCATTAGAAATGGCATACACAATCATCAACAATTTGAAATTCCTTCAGTGCATCCTCAACTGAGGAGAATTTCTGGTCAAGAATTAGATCTACTTAAGGAAGGAATGAAAGATGGGCTCAATACAGTTCAACTTAAATGGAAATTGAGCAAGATTTATGGTGGAGAATACATTGACAATAGAAAAATCTAAAACACTAAGTGGAAGTTAAAGCAAGCAGAACTGGAAGGGAAAGGTGTTATGGACATTCTATTGGAAATAATCCAGGAATACAAGTGTTTTTCCAGGTCCAAATTTGGTAGAGAGGGTCCCTTAGAGGCTCTATCCTTGGCTCATCCTGAGTATATAAAAATTTGCAAAAAATTCCATCATATTGATTAGTTGGATGGTAACTATGAAACAAATAGGTGCAAAATCCCTCTATTGCATGTTGTAGGAATGACTGCAAACAGAAAGAATTTTACAAAGGCTTTTGTTTTCATAACAAAAGAAACATATGAGTTCTAAAGTTGGGTGTTGAATGCATTAAAAGAGTTGGCTTATGATCCCAACAGGCTTCCAAAAGTCTTTATGACAGACCATGAAAAAGCTCTTATTTCTGCCTTTAAACACGGTTTCCCTGATTCATCAAGACAGTTGTGCTCCTGCCACTTGTTTAAAAGCATTCAAGCAAACTTTAAAGTGTGCTTCAGTAATGAAAATAAAGGATGGAAAAGTTTCATGACTCTTTGGGCCAAGTATGGGGCCTCTAAAACCAAGGGGGAGGCAGAAGTAAATGATGCAGAACTCAGAGTATTCCAATTTATTGCTTTTTCTATTGATCTCTGCTGGGAGTGCTTACTTTGAAACTTGTATAAATTTTTTCTTGAAAGACCCCAAGGATTTACTTGAGTATATGGAAAAGAATATTTTCCCTATGAAAGAGAAATTTTTAATGGCTTGGACTTGTTTCTACCAAACTTTGGGAATAAAAAAATTTCTTGGGTAGGAGGGCCCCTTTCTACTTTCAAAGAATTACTTGGGGGATCTTTGGGGAACATTTTGGATGTGTGGAACCAACTTTAAGGAAATATTGAAATTCAAATCCAATCAGTCCATGCAGCACTTAAAAAATCTCAAATAAAGTTGGGAACAGGTCTTCCAACAGAAATGTTACCTTTGGGTTAAAAATTTTCAATTGAGGCAATTAAACAAATTGAGGAAAAATTCAAGAAGTTAAAGCGCAACCATGATGGCAAGGTGTGCTTCAAGTCATATTAAAAAAAATGGGATTTCCTATTTCCCACATTTTAGGTGAAATAAGAGCATCAAGGGGATCCATTTTGCCTGAGGATGTTCATCCTCAGTGGCAGTTAGACTAAGAACCTTCCAATAAAGTAAGTGGGGTTTTTTAAGGGTATTATTTATTGGATTTTCAGATTAATTATTCAATTGAAAGATTAATTATTCAATTGAAAGATTAATTATTCAATTGAAAGATTAATTATTTGTTTAAAAAATTGATAATCCTTTTGGTTTTTGAAAGTTTGAAACAGATCCAGGGCATGATGAAGAATATGAAATGTCTAACAAGTGGAATTACATGTACAGGGAACAACCTAAATAAGTTAGGTTGGAGATTCTCAGGTCAATGCTTGAGAATACAGCTTCTTTGATTTCCAACACAAGCCTTGAGCCAAAGGTGTAAAGGTCAAACTGCAGTCAACCAACATTGAAAGCAACCTGTTGTGAGCATTTAAAATAAAAACACCTTTAAAGAGCAATTAAGAGGGAAAAAAGGTTTAAAAGGGGACCCAAAAGACCAAAGACAGTAAGTATTTTATTTTTAGTTAAAAATTTTGATTTTTATGGTTTAATGAACTGATGGGAAAATGATTTTGGTAGTGCAAGGATGGCTCTTCATCCCAATCTCATAATTCAGAGGAAAATACTGAAGAAACAGTTAAAAGGGGACCAGGAAGACCAAAGATAGTAAGTATTTTATTTTGATGAATGCTCATTTTTATGGTTTAATGAACTGATGGGGTAATTATTTCTGTAGTGCAAGGATAGCTCTTTATCTGATTTTCATAGTACAATAAAAGAGACTGAAAGTTCATTGGATTTGGTGCTGTTGGAATCAGATTCCTTTTTGAAGGATGAAGCAGAAGCCATGGAGGAGTCAAACAGAAGATCATCTTTGGTGAGTGGTGATTCCTTCAATTAGATTAGAATTGTGGCTAACTAATTTTTTATTTGAGGAAGTGAGTTACCTCAATCAAATACTGCATAACTTACATACGTTCTTGGGGGGGGGTTGGGCTCCGGTTTTTGATGGAAATTGTTGATTTAGATTCATTTCTAAATCACTTGGGTATGATTAGCATGCATTGTTTCAAGTAAGAAAAGAAATGCTTGAAAAATTGAGGAAAAATACAATGTAATATGCCAAGATCATTGGTGGCATTAAAGATGTTGAAAAGATAGAAAAAAAACTTGATGTTAATGAAATCAACAAAAAGATTCCCTCTTCAAAATGGCTTTCAAAGTTAGATATGGTTCAAATAAAAGCAGATACTTATGGAAGACCAATATTTTTCATTTCATTGGATTCATGGTATAATTATACTCCTATGAAAATGGGTTTAAAAGAAGCACCAGACCCAATATTCATTTCATTTTTTAATAATCACCATTGGGTACATCTTGTAATTAAGGGAGATGTGATTCCAATCCCGCCCTTAGTTTCCAAACCACATTCCATGATTTCCAAAAAAGCCTCTTGTTGTGTGGTTGTTTTCCTCAAAGATCAATTGAGTTGTATTCTAATTTATAGAAATCATTTTAATTTGATCATTTGGGTTTGGGTTCTGATGCTGATCTTGTAATTCTATTGATATAAAGGGTTATCACATTTTGAAAATCATTTTGTTGAGTGTTTTGAGTTAACATCATTATGATGAGTGTTTTGATTGATATTTTATTGGTAATTCAGTTAAACTTGTTTTTGGCTGATCCCATCATAAGTAGTATTTTTACTTCTTGTGATGAGATCAGCTTAGCACAGGTTGAAAATTTTTTTTTGGTCTTTTTACTTTAGGGCTTTTCAAGTTACTTGTCTTTTTTTGGTTGGTTTACTTTAGGGCTTTTCAAGTTGAACTTTTATTTTTTGACACTTTTAATTTAGGGCTAGTCAAGTTGAACTTGTATTTTTTGAAACGTTTACTTTAGGGCTGCTCCATAGACTATTTATTTTTATGTTTATTTTTATTTATTTTTGGCCTTATTTTTATTCATATTTATTGATTTCTATTTAGGCCTTATTTTCATTCATATTTATTAACTTTTATTTTTTTTCAACATCTCTTCTTCTTCTTCTTCTTTTTAATTTTAATTTTTTTTCCCCAACTGGGTTGTGATCAACCCCTCACAACTCCAAATTGCCTCATGAGCGGCTGTTTGCAACTGAGCCAGATTGCAAGCAGATATTCACAACTGCAACAGATTGCAAGCAGCCATACAAGACCCCAATTGGGTCGCAAGTTGCGCCATGGAACCATTTTTAGTTCATGAAGAGGGGTTCCAAGGTTGCAGATTTGACATTTCCCTATTGTTATTTATTTTTGGCCTTATTTTTATTCATATTTATTAATTTTTATTTAGGCCTTCTTTTTATTCATATTTATTAATTTTTATTCATATTTATTAATTTTTATTCATATTTATTAATTTTTATTCATATTTATTAATTTTATTGATATTTATTAATTTTTATTCATATTTATTAATTTTTATTCATATTCATTAATTTTATTCATATTTATTAATTTTTATTCATATTTATTAATTTTTATTCATATTTATTCATATTTATTAATTTTTATTCATATTTATGAATTTTTATTTATTGATTTATTTATTTGTTCAATGTCCCTTTTTTTGAATTTTGACTTTTTTTTCCACAAATGGGTTGTGAATGACTGCTCACAACCAAAAATGGGTTGTTAAAATCTGCTCACAACTCCAAATTGATTCTTGAGAAGCTATTTGCAACTGAGCCGTGTTGCAAATGGCCATTCACAACTGAAACAGGTTGCAAGTTGTGCCATGCAACCCTTTCTTTGTCTTGCAGGGGGGTTGTGAGGTTGCAAATTTAACATTGGCCTTTATTTTGATTTATTTTTGGAGTTATTTGTACTCATTTTTATTAATTTCCATCAATGCTCATTTATTTATTTTTTCAATATCTCTTCTTCTTCTTCTTCTTTTTTTAATTTTAATTTTTTTTTTAATTTTTTTTTTTTTTTAATCTTGATTTTTTTTTTGAAAATGGGTTGTGAACGGCTGCTCACAACTTTAAATTGCATTATGAGCAGCTATTTGAAACTGAGCCGGGTTGCAAAAGGTGTGGAAAGGGATTTTGAGTTCCATAAAAGGGTGATGTTAAATTCATGGCTCCAACCTTGTGGTAGTTGTGTAGGGCCCTACACGGCTCAAATGAGCTGTGGGGGCCCATAGACGACTGAAAAGGGCTGTTTCAAACACGCGCGACCCCCAGGGGGTTGTGTAGGAGCTGTGTAACCCCCAAAAATGGTTAATATGAGCGGTGTGCCCCCATACATGGCTCAAAACCGCTGTGTTCAGGGGTGCACAACCCCCAGAAGTTGTGCCAGAATTTTGGGCACCCCCTGGACCACACTTGGGTTCTTACAACCAAAATTTGGAATCAAGAAATACTTTGTGGGACTGTTGTTCCACACCTAGCAATCCCAAAGAGACTTTAAAGTGAAACACAAGTTAAATTACAGTGAAAATTGAAATCATATAAAATTCTGCAAACTATTCTTGCTCAACTCAAAAGTGAGCAAAATTTGTTTATTCAATTGAAAGTTGGATTGAATACTGAAGTATACCATTGCATTTTTTTGCATGGGAACAGTGGAAAGCCCTCCTTCTTCTGACATGGCTGCGTGGAAGGTCTATATTGACAGTGCCATCAACAAAGCTTTGGAAAAAGAAAAAAAGGATGTGGGTAATGAAAAGTTGGAAGCCCCAATTGCATTGTCATCAAGGGTGACAATTGAGGAACAAAATGTTTCACAGTGGGATTTGACCTCTGGTTGTGAGTAAAATTTTACATTACTGGTCTTTGCCGGATTTAATTTGATTGAAACTGATGGAGTGCATGCCATCAATATAACTATGTAACTATGAAAGATCCACTTGACCCACCTCCTATGGGAGCTTTTCCTGCTAGGGAAGAGGCAAAAAAACTATTTTCAAGCATGATCAATGAAGCATGATTACACTTATCAGCTTGCTACTATTGCAGAGCAAGCTGCAAAATTAACAGAAATAAAATAAAAATAATAATAATAAAATTAACCTAAGAAGGATTAGGAAAACCATAAATATTATTGCAAAAATGGATTCTCCACCCAACATTCAATAGGGTCACTCACTGAACCCACCCTTGAAATCCAACTCCTTATATTTTTAAATAATTAAGGGAAGAAAGACCAAAATACCACGGCACCACTATTGAACTTTTTGACCAATAAAATACTTCACATGTATTGTCACATATAGGTTTCACACATAAAATTCAGTCAGAATTGAGGTGTTGTGTATATTTTAGGAGTTAAAGACGGAAATGTGTTCTGTCACAATTCCCGCACGCAGCCACGGCAGCCAATGCACCTGCGCGCGGCTGAGCTACAGCTCTGTCACTCTTTCAAAGTCGTGTACGCAGCCCTGGGCCTCTGACAAGTACGCAGCTGCGGGACTATGGGTTGACAAAGTGACAGGCCGCCTGAGAACCTTAAGTACTGCGTAAACATGCTACAACCTTCATGGGAACATGCTACATATGTAATAAATGTTCCCATGGATAGTAGATAGTCTAAAAATACATAAAAATATATAAAAATACTTAATTAACCTTTATACGTATTTTTTATTAAATATAATTCAAGGTACCAAAAATGCCAAAAATAAGATAATGACTAATTAAAAAAATATATTAAAATACTTTGATATACTATTATGAGAACTTCTATACATCAACATTTTTTGTGACATACTAAGGAAATGTATCATGTAAAAATATTACATGAATACCCATGAATTAAATTTTTAAGTAATTATTTTAGTAAATCAACTGAATTTTGAAAATAAGGAGTAAAATCAATATCATGACTTTACTCCAAATATTTAATACATAATTAGAACTCACCTGAAATCAGAATATCCGTAGGAATGTCTATTAAAATAATTATTAACTTTCTGGGAACATTTACTAAGGATAATTATTTAAATAATAAATAAAAAGGACAGATTAGTGTTATTAACACGTCCCAACATCAATTATAAAGTAGAATAATTCCCACACCCTGTGGAATTAGATGCTACCCGTGTTACAGCACCAAAAAAACGTGACAGGCTACCACTGGTTACCCTTCTAGCATCAGTGTCCGTCCCTCTTAGCCCCTGCACCCCTCAGAAGGACAATATTGGGACTCCAAAAGCTATGAATAAAGAGCTCTTTTGAGGATATTGAAACCCAGAGACCCAGTTATATTTATGCCCAGACACCTTGCCAAGTTAATAAAATACTTATAAAAGATAAGGAAGTGATTTATGGCTTTATTCTGATTAATAATATCCGTCCTCAACCCTCTTTTTATCAATATAAACTGCTGAACAACCTTATAACCCCAGTATACAGGTTTAACCCATCAGTGCATGTCACAAACAGATACCCAAAGGATTCAATAATATAAAAGTGAGTCTTATTATCCTTTATCTGTCGTGGAAGCTTGGTTACAAAGCCCTGCCCCTCCACTGTGTATTTTATATACATATTATCTTTGGGAAAAATATCCTTTAAACTAAAGGGCCCAAAAAAACCAGGCCTACATGTTTTCATACTGAATTCCCTGAAGAGAGGTTTTAAATATCCCCAATATAATTTTGGCCCCTCTATAAAAATATTTAATAATCAATTTATCTATATTGATTTATAACAATAAACCATAACCAAAC
Source organism: Puccinia polysora (assembly GCA_025617555.3). Classification (NCBI taxonomy): domain Eukaryota; kingdom Fungi; phylum Basidiomycota; class Pucciniomycetes; order Pucciniales; family Pucciniaceae; genus Puccinia; species Puccinia polysora. The sequence goes on along the minus strand of CM062619.1, from coordinate 20,585,546 downwards.
CAATTAACCTTGCAATAATCTTTATCCAAATATTTTATGGATTTTTGCTGCATTTATTAAATAATATATTTATTATTTATTCTATCACCTCTTGTAGCTAAACAATAGCTAGGGTCTTGACATCCAGGAGGCTGGAAATTTGGGGTCTGGTAGGGACATATACCATTTTATTATATTTAATACCTTTGACCAGAAATTTCACATAAAATTAAATCAAAGATAAATTTATCTGAATTTTTAACCATGATTCATCATTGAATTATTTTGCAGTGGATTTAAAAACCAATTCAGAATTAATAATCTATTATTCAAATCTTTTAAAGATAAGAAAATAAGAATATATTAAAAATTATAAACCTACTGGTTGGGAAGCTTTGAATCAAGCTGAGAAACTTGATATCTCTTCTGCACGTAAACACTTAGATAAAATCTTTGAACAAGAAGATCTTGAGAGGCATATCAACTTCCAGGCCCTATCAAGAAAATGTAAAGCTTGGAAGAAATACCGTATAAATTAATTTTTAACATATAAAAGTAAGAAACTTGTATTACCATATTATTTTTATTAAAATAATATTAATACGTTTTATTGACCAATAAAATAACCTTTTACCATCAGTAAACCCTCATATACCAGAAACCACTACCACCAAAACTGATTTATTGGATCAAGAAGTCCCAGATATCTCTGGAAGCCCTGGAAATATTGATTGGACGGGTGAAGACCTCATTGGGACACACCAAGAACCTGTAGGATTACCTCTTAAGGACCAATTTAATCCCAATAAAGTCTTGGTACCTTTGAATATCAACTTGAGTGAGTTTTAAATAAAACTTATTTTTAGGGATTTTTTCTGTAGAAAAATATTTATAAACATTTTATTTAATATGAATAGATGTAACACAAGAGCCTCAGGGAGAATTCCCTCCTATGGATCTTTGCCAGGAGCCCCCAGTAACCGTGAGACCACCAATAATGACAACCATGAGGGGACTGGAACCCATGAATCAAATGTTGATGGACAAGGAAAAGCCCCAAGTACTTCTGCCCTCCCCCAACCTAGAGCAGGAGAAGGTAGTAGAATTAAGCCCTCCTCCATTAAAAGAAGATTCCCTGCAGCCATCCCAGCAGAATCTGGCCAAGGAAGCCAGGATCAAAGACTTAGTCAGAGAGCACGTGAAATATTGGGAAGAGTTCAAAGAAGCCCAAGCAAAAGAGGAAATGGTATCTATGAAAAAGATAATCTCCCAGGCAAAATCTACCCAGATAGCTCTTCAGAAAATTATTCCAAGGAAAGAGGTAGAATCCTACGTAGAAAAGTGGAATCCTTGGGATCAATTAACCCAACTGAAAGGCAAAGGATCAGGAAAGAAGAGATCTTCTTCCCATCCAAAGCCAAAGGTAAAGAAGGATTGGGATCAGATAATATTCTTAGCTCAAAACTGGAAAAAGGTTTCCAACAATTAGCCTCTAATTCTGAACCCATTAACTTGTCTAAACAAACCTCTGATGTAATTACTTCCTTTTCTAATGATATGCACCATAATTTCAAGATTGTTTGAGGAAATTTGGACAGTGTTTATACCCAGATGGATAAATCAACCTCAGTAGTAGCCAAATTAATTGATAGCCAAACAAAAACTGTAGGAATGAAAGATATTAAAGAACATAAAGAACAATTATTGGAGACAATTAATCAAGGTAAAATCAGACAGACTCAAACAATTGAGAATATTTTATCAGGTATCCAAGAAGATTTTATTATGTCTTTTCAACCTTTAAAAGAAGAATTGGTAACCACCACTAACATCTCCATTCTGTCCCTTAGTGAAAAATTAGATCTGCTTAATAATAAAGTGGACCTGCAACTTAATCTGATCAAGAATGATCTTAGAGACTTAACAGTCCGTCTGAACAACCCCTTGGGGAGTACCACAGAGGAACCAAAACCTCCCAGACAAACAACTACACCTTATGCACCAAACTTACTAGGAATGCATAGGAGTGAAACCTTCAGGCCTAGTCCTACTCCTGAAATATAACAAGCCCTCAAACTTTTACCCCCAATTTCTGAATGGCCTAAGTTCTCCGGTGAAGTAGAATACAATCATATAAATTTCATTAAATTTATTGAATATACTATTAACTCTTATGACTTACCAGAAGCTATAGCTGTAGTCAGGCTGCCCAGACTATTTGAGGGAGTAGCTTTGGACTGGTTTATTAGTAAAAGAGAAGAAGTAGGATCCTTACCATGGAATTCTTGGAAACTTCTAATTAAAGACCAATTTGGTTCTAGAATGTGGAAAAGAAAAATGATGAAAAATTTCAAAAATTCCTCATTTGACCCCTCCAAGCATAAACCTCACAAATGGTGCTTGGAACAGAAGAGAAGAATAGATTGCTTCTATCCAGATGCTGATAAAGAGGAAGTGAATGAAAGACTCCTCAAATTGTGTCCTGGAAATCTTAACCATAGTGTAAGATGCAGGATTAGTGGGATGCTGAATTACCAACTCCAATCAATGTGTTAGAAGAAGTCATAGATATGAATGGGTTAGAAAAGAAGGTTCCTTCTAGACCTAAAGAGAAATTCAACATTAAAAAAACCAGAGAACAACCCCCTCTGATAAATACCTCTGATAATAAGAAAACTAATGAGAACAGGGACAAAGAGAGAATTCCTGGAACTTGTTGGAATTGTAACAAGACAGGGCATGTGAGACAAGACTGCCCATTACCAAAAAGAAAGATAGCAGTCTTGAAAGGAGAGCAGGAGGTTGAAGGGAATCAGAACTATGAAGATATAGCTGATACTGAAGGATGCCTTTCTGAATGTGAATTGATCCTGAAAGACCCTTTTAATGTTGTAGAAGGAGATATAGGCACTTCTATAGAAATCAATAACATCCATGGGGACTCTAGTTTGCCCCAAAAATGGGATCCTACCATAATTCCTAGACATATCACGGACATTAAACCATTAACAGTTGAACCTATGAGTGGTAAGGGTTATACTACTGGTCAAACTTGCTATGCAACAGGATTGTATAGAGACAGAACTATAAGGTTATTACTGGATAGTGGAGCTTTCTGCTCATGTTTCTGTACTGAATTCTTAATCAAATGGGATCCCAATTGGAAAGAACACCTTCTGCCCGTCCCAAAAGCCAAGTTTAGCTCTTGCAACTCTACCATGAATGCTTTTGGAGTATGTACTGCTCCTATAATATTACCCCATACTAAAGGATCTTTGAGAATACAAGTGGAATTTGTGGTATTGCTCAATGGATTATCTGACTACCTGACAATAGATAATGATGCTTTGTTTCTATATGGTATAGATGTGTTCTAGAGTAAAGGGAGATACTTTACAGTGGGTGGTAATTGGGACAAGAAGTTTAAGATATGCACCATCCAATCTAACTTCCCCTCTTCCACTTATCAAAAGCATTTAGAAGATTTTAATCAAGAATACTTCTCTCAAGAAGCTCTGAACATGAAACTTTCTGAGGAACAAAAGAAAGATATATTGACAGTCTGCTTTGAGAACCAAAATGCTTTTTGTACTAAAGATCATCCCATTGGTGATATCAAAGGACATGACATGGTATTAAAATTGACTATTAAGCCTCCTTATCCTCCAAACTTAAGAAGACCAGCTTATCCCTCTGGTCCTAAGTCTAGAATAGCTCTTGAGGAACATATCCAAGAACTGATAGACTTACAAGTATTAAGGAAAGTAGGGCACAATGAGCAGGTAGATGTGACCACACCTGTAATAATAGCTTGGCATAATGAAAATTCAAGAATGGTAGGAGATTTCAGAATTCTCAATAATTATACTCAGGCAGATTATAATCCTATACCCCGGATTGATCATGCTCTACATAACTTTTCCAAGGCCAAATATATCACTACTATGGATATGCTTAAAGTTTTCCACCAGATACCTATAAGCCCTGAAAGCAGGAAGTTTATGAGAATAATCTTTAATTTGGGAATATATGAATATCTTAGGATACCCTTTGGTATAAAGAATGCCCCATCACACTTCCAGAGAACAATGGATAAAGTTCTAGGTACATAAATCAGACAAGGATGGATGATGGTATATATAGATGATGTTATCATATATTGTGATGATTGGGATAATCATATCAACCAAAAAAGATTATTACTCCAAACTATCTCCAAAGCAGGATTAAAAGTATCCATTAAGAAATGCAACTTTGGATATGGAGAATTGAAAGCTCTTGGGCATATAGTCTCTGGTATAACTCTAGCTGCTGATCAAAATAAGATAGCTGCTGTCATGAACAGACCCATGCCTCAAAATAAAACAGAGTTACTGTCTTTCATTAGTTTTTGCAGTTAATACAGACAATACATACCAAAGTTTGCTATGCTAACTAAAATTCTGTACAAAATATGCAACAACAACACTCTATTTGAAATGACACATGAGAGATTGAAAAACTATGAGGAACCAAACATAGCTATGACCTCTACTCCTTTACTCATTCAACCAGATTACTCCAAGCCCTTTAAACTGTACATTGAAGCCTTTATGGAAGGGTTAGCAGCTGCTCTAAATCAAGAAAGAATAGAAGAAGACAGACCAGTGGAGAAACCAGCACTCTTCATATCTAGACAGATCGAAGATACAGAAAAGAGATATGGAGCCAGTCAGTTGGAATGCTTGGATATAGTATGGGCTTTAGAAAAGCTACACTATTACTTAGAAGGCACCACTTTCCAAGTGATCACAGAATGTGATGCTGTAAGAACTCTCATGAACATGAAAACCCCCAGCAGAAATATGCTCAGGTGGCAAATTGCTATACAACAGTACAGAGGTCAGATGAATATGGTACATAAAGCTGGAGCTAAACATCATAATGCTGATAGTCTTAGTAGGAATGCTTTGCCAAATGAATCTAGAAATACAGCATATGACCCTGAGGATCAAGATATATTTCCTATCTTGAACATCAATCTTTTTGCATTAAATGATCCAATAATGGAGATCCACTTATGTGAAATAGATACTGCTTTCTTCAATCTAGTGAGGGACAACTACTCCCCTGAAATCAAGCTGCTGATTATCATTATGGAATGTGAATCCCCAGAAGCAGCTCTGATAAATAGTTTACCTGCTTCATTACTTAAACCCTATAAAGAAGGGAGGTTTACCTTTTGGGACAGTCTCCTTTACTACAGACACCAACATTACAGTGTATTAGTACTAAGCAACAAAGAACATACACAACACATACTCCAGGAATTCCATGACAACTGTTTATCAGGGCATCTATCCACTGAAAGAACCTTGGAGAAAGTAAAACAAAATTCTTGGTGGATAGATTGGAAAGAAATCACTATTAAGTATGTTACTAGCTGTGAGACTTGCCAAAAATCTAATAAAACTACTGGCAAAAGGTTTGGACTCCTACAGAAGATCTCTGAACCCAAAACTAGATGGGGAATTGTTAATGTGAATTTTGTCACCAGCCTCCCCCCTGGAGGTACTCATTTATATAACTCTGTCCTGGTTATAGTTGACAGATACTCAAAGAAGGCAAAATTATTACCTAACCACAAAGAAGATAGTGCTATCAATGTAGCTCTACTAATTTGGAATAGGATCATAGCTTATGTTGGTATACCCAAGATTATAATCAGTGACAGAGACCCCAAATTCATCTCTGTGTTTTGGAGGAATCTACATGATATACTGGGTACTCCTCAAGCATTTTCTACAGCATACCATTCCCAAACTGATGGATTAGCTGAAAGAATATACAGACCCTAGAAGATATGTTAAGAAGGCTCTGTAGCTTTGGTCTAGAATACAAAAACTCAGATGGTTATTGCCATGATTGGGTAAGCCTACTCCCAGCTCTAGAGATGGCTTATAACAGCAGTAAAGATTCTACTACCAAAGAAGCCCCTTACATACTAGAAAGAGGATGGATTCCAAAACTCCATAGAAATAACTTAAACTATAGCTTAGCCAACATTAATCCAACATCTCTTGAATTTAAGAAAATGATAGATCTGGCAAATAATCATGCTCAAAAGTGTGTAGAAGAAGAAGTAGAAAACAACAAAAAAAGATGGGACAAATCACATAGGGAACCTGACTTTAAAATAGGAGATCAGATCTTGATATCCACTACCAACTTCAACAATCTAGCAGGTAAAAGAAAGCTGAAACCAGCCTTTTTTGGACCATTTTTTATCAAAAATATGCATGGCAAAAATGCTGTAGAAGTAATCTTGAGTGAAGAATTATCAAGGAAACATCCAGTATTTCCTGTTAGCCTAATAAAACACTTTTGACCAAAAGAAGGTAGCAACCTCCCTCCAACAATAATCCCAATAGAACCTGACCCTGTGAAATAAAAAGGGAAAGTAAGAAGGATATTTAGAGACAAGAAAGAGAGAGTGCAAGGAAAAGATTTTAGACTATACTTAGTAAGATACAAAGGAGAATCTGCAGACAAAGATGAATGGTTACCAGAGAATAATATACCTGATGGACCAATACCTCTTAGAAACTACAGAGCCAGCAAAAGAAACTGAAAAAAACATGGAATTAATTTTTTCCCAACATGCTCCAGATTTTTTTCAGATATGGCCATATCTTTGAGTGGGGGAATGTCAACTTGCTACTATGGCAGAGCAAGCTGCAAAAGTAACAAAAATAACATAAAAATAATAATAATAAATTTAACCTAAGAATGAGTAGGAAAACCATAAATATTATTGCAAAAATGGATTCTCCACCCAACATTAGATAGGGTCACTCACTGAACCCACCCTTGAAATCCAACTCCTTATATTTTTAAATAATTAAGGGAAGAAAGAACAAAATACCACGGCACCACTATTGAACTTTTTGGCCAATAAAATACTTCACATGTATTGTCACGTATAGGTTTCACACCTAAAATTCAGTCAGAATTGAGGTTTTGTGTATATTTTAGGAGTTACAGACAGAAATGTGTTCTGTAACAATTCCCGCACGCAGCCAGGGCAGCCAATGCACCTGCGCGCGGCTGAGCTACAGCTCTGTCACTCTGTCAAAGTTGTGTATGCAGCCCCGGGCTTTTGAAAAGTACGCAGCCGTGGGACTATGGGTTGACAAAGTGACAGGCGGCCTGAGAAACTTAAGTACTGCATAAACATGCTACAACCTACATGGGAACATTCTACACATGTAATAAATGTTCCCGTCGATATTAGATAGTCTAAGAATACATAAAATTATATAGAAAATACTTAAATGAACTTTAAAGGTATTTTTTATTAAATATAATTCAAAGTACCAAAAATGTTGAAAAGAAGATAATGACTACTTCAAAAAATATATTAAAATACTTTGATATACTATTATGAGAATTTCCATACATCAACATTTTTGTGACATACTAAGAAAACGTATCATGTAAAAATATCACATGAATACCCATGACTTACATTTTTAAGTAATTATTTTAGTAAATCAACTGAATTTCGAAAATAAGGAGTAAAATCAATATCATGACTTTACTCCAAATATTTAATACATAATGAGAACTCACCTGACATCAGAATATCCGTAGGAATGTATATTAAAATAATTATTAACCTACTGGGAAAATTTACTAAGGATAATTATTCAAATAATAAATAAAAAGGAAAGATTAGTGTTATTCACACGTCCCAACATCAATTATAAAGTAGAATAATTCCCATAACCTTTGGAATTAGATTCTACCCGTGTTACAGCACCAAGAACACGTGACAGGCTACCACTGGATACCCTTCTAGCATCAGTGTCCGTCCCTTTGAGCCCCTGCACCCCTCAGAAGGACAATATTGGGACTCCAAAAGCTATGAATAAAGAGCTCTTTTGAGGATATTGATACCCAGAGACCCAGGTATATTTATACCCAGACACCGTGCCAAATTAACCAAATACTTATAAGAGATAAGGAAGTGATTTATGGCTTTATTCTGATTAATAATATCCGTCCTCAACCCTCTTTTTATCAATATAAACTGCTGAACAACCTTATAACCCCAGTATACAGGTTTAACCCATCAGTGCATTTCACAAACAGATACCCAAAGGATTCAATAATATACCAGTGAGTCTTATTATCCTTTCTCTGTCGTGGCAGCTTGGTTACAAAGCCCTGCCCCTCCACTGTGTATTTTAAATACATATTATCTTTGGGCAAAATATCCTTCAAACTAAAGGGCCCAAAGTAACCAGGCCTACATGTTTTCATACTGAATTCCCTGAAGAGAGGTGTTAAATATCCCAAATATAATTGTGGCCCCTCTATAAAAATATTTAATAATCAATTAATCTATATTGATTTACAAAAATAAACCATAACAAAACCAATTAACCTTGCAATAATCTTTATCCAAATATTTTATGGATTTTTGCTGCATTTATTAAATAATATATTTATTATTTATTCTATCACCTCTGGTAGCTAAAGGATAGCAAGGGTCTGGAATCCAGGAGGCTGACAACGCTTTACCAGTTTTCAACTCAAAGCCTGACCAATATCTGGATTTAGCCTTTGATAGACAAGGTTCCTATTCAGGAAAGTATCTTACCAAACGGTATAGACAAACTCACACAAGGAAGGTTGGGTGCAGGTTTTTAATCCATGAAAGTTGCATGAAGGCAGACCCCTTGTGGCGAATCTCCTATAAAGAAACGCAACATAACCATCAACCATCTGAAAATCCCTCTGTGCATCCTCAAATCAGGAGAATCTTGGGGGTGGCCTGAGACAATATAATAGAAGGCATGAATGATGGGCTCAATACGTTACAAATTAAGACAAAATTGAGAAAGATTGATGGCAGAAATTAGGTTGATGACCAAAAAATATATAACACTAAGCAGAAGGTAACGCTTGCAGAAATAAAGGTGAAAAGTGTTATGGAGGTACTCTATGAACAGCTTGAAGAAACAAGTTGGATTAACCAGTCAAAGTTCAGTGGAGAGGGTCACTTGGAGGCCATGTACTTAGCACACCCTGAGGCAGTAAAGCTTTCAAAAAAATTCCATCATATTGCTATTTCTGATTGTACTTATAAGACAAATAGGTACAAAACCCCACTATTGCATGTTGTATGAATGACAGCCAATTGGAAAACTTTCACAAAAGCTCTTTTTTTCCACAACAAAAGAAACGTTTGAGTTCTACAGTTGTTCTGCAAATGCATTAAAGGAGTTGGCTTATGATCCTGAGAGACTTCAAAAAGTCTTTGTGAAAGACTTTCAAAAAGCTCTGATTTGTGCCGTTGAGTCTAGTTTACCTGAGTCATCAAGACAATTTTTCACTTTGCACTATTCTAAAAACCTAAAAGAAAACTGTAAAGCGCGCTTTGTTAATTACTTTGAAGGATGGAAAAGCTTTATGACTTTGTGGGAAAAGTATGGGGCCTCAAAGACCAAGGAGGAGGTGGAGGTCAATGATGCGGAGATCAGAGTAGGTCCAAATTGCTGCTTTTTATTCTTCCTAGTTTTGGGTTCTGACCTTTTGACTTGTATAGTGTTTCTTGAAAGACTATGAGGATGTACTTGAGTATATGGAAAATAAAATTTTCCCCATCAAAGAGATTTTTGTAACAGTGTGGACTTGTATAAAACCAGATTTTGGAAAAAAACAACATCTTTGGTTGAAGGGGCCCATGAAACTCTCAAAAAATTCCTTGCAAACTTTTTGGGAAACCTATTGGATGTTTGGAAAAGGCTTGAAGGAACAGTTTCAAATCAAATTAAATTGTTTCATGCATCACTTTATAACTCTCAAATTACGTTAGGGAAATTTCTTCCACATGAACTGTTACCATTGGGTTAAAAATTGTCTTTAGAGGCAATTCATCTTATTAGGGAACGATTTGAGAAGTTCAAACATGATCATGATGGCAAAGTGTGCACCAAGTCTTATTCCAAGACTATGGGTTTTCACTGTTGCCACCAAATTGGTGACCTTCTATCATTCAGAGGATCTGTGGTACCCAAAGATGTTCATCCTCAGTGAAGGTTGGAGTATGACCCTTGCAGTTCTAGTTCTGTAAGTTGGCTTAGGTTGGATTATTCAAGTTGGATGGTTAAAATCACTATGTGATTAATGCTTTTTGATTAATGAATTTTAATTAACTCAACATTGATCCTTTTTAATTTTTCCAGTGAAATGTTGATGAAATGCTAAGCATTCCTCATTTAAGTGAAAAAGTTAATGCAATGATCTTGGAATCTCCAGATAATGAGAAAAGGGGCCTATTGAATTATATCATTCAGAATATTACAAAATATTTATCAAAGACAAGACTTGAACCTAAAGTCTTACAATCAAGTAGGGGCAGGCCAAAATTGCCAGATATGCGGCAAGAACCATCTTGGTTTGAGCATGTTGAAAAACAAATCAAGGGGGAAAAAAGGACTAGAAGGTCTCCAAACAAGAAGAGACAAAAGATTGTAAATCTTTTTTTTTAGGATATGTTCATTTTTTTGGTTTAATGAACTTAGTTATTAACTAATGATAAATTTTTAGGAAAATCCCGCAGAATCTGAATCTGAATTTCATAGTTCAGAGAAAGAGACTGAATGGAATTGGGATCACTTAGTTTGGAATCAGAATCCTCTTCAGAGGAAGAGAATGTGCAGCAAAGCTCAACCAGAAGCTCATCTTTGGTGAGTATTCATTTAATTGATCTGATTAAAGAAATCAATACCAAGTTTGTTTTCATGATGGGAACCAAAAGTGAAATACCTCAATAAAATATCCAAGAAATTTCATAAGTTCTTGGATGGGTTTGGGATCCAATTGGAGATAGGAATTGAAGATTTGGAGTCATTGCTAAATCTCTTTGTTATGAAGAAAATGGTTGGTTTAAAGTTAGGAAGGAAATGATTGAAACATTAGAGAAACATAAAGCATGCTACATTAAGATTCTTGGTGGTGCAAAGGAGGTTGAAAAGATTAAACAAAGAATTGATGTTGAAGACATCAATGAAAAGATTCCCTCCTCAAAATGGCTGGCTAAATTAGATATGGGTCAAATCATAGCAGACAAATATTCCAGACCTATATTTTCCATTTCATTGGAGTCATGTGATACTTATACTCCGATGAAAAATGGTTTTAATGATCAATCAGATCCAATTTTCATTTACTTTGTAAACAACAACCACTGGGTTCTATTAGTACTTGAGGGAGAAATGATTCCAATCCTGCCCAGTTTAGGAAAACCATTGTCCTTGATTTCTCAAAAAGACTCTGGTTGGGTTGATCATCTCAAAGATCAACTGCAAATTTATTCTAGATTGTAATAGACTTTGACTTCAGTTCATCATTGGGTTTCATATAAATTGTAATTCTAATGCAGCTAAAAAGTTCTATTAATATAAAGGTATATCACATTTTGAACATCATTCTGTTGAGTGTTTTGAGTTAACATCATTATATTGAGTGTTATGAATGAGAGTTTAATGGTAAGTCAGTTAAACTTTTGTTGGGATGATTCCATCACAAGCTTCACTTATGTTAAGCTTTGGGTGGGATCAGCTTAACACAAGTTGAACTTGTTTTTTTTGGTGTTTTAACTTTAGGGCTGGTCAAAAGACTTGTGTTTTTTGTTCACTTTTACTTCAGGGCTGGTCAAAAGACTTCTTTAATTATTGGGCCCTTTTACTTTAGGGCTTGTAAAGTTGCTTGTATTTTTTTTGGTGTTTTTACTTTAGGGCTTGTCAAGTTAATTGTCTTTTTTTTCGTTTTTTTTTTAGTTTAGGGCTAGTCCAGTTACTTATGTTTTTTTGGGTTATTTTACTTTAGGGCTAGTCCATTGGATAGCACCTGTTTTTTTTTGTTTATTTATTTTTTTGTTTTTTTTTTTTAACCAAAAAATGAACATTCATTGATTTTTTGGTTGATTTCTGTTTTTTTGGAAGGTTTGTTTAGTTTATGGGTTATTTTATTACCCTTTCATTCCTTTTTGTTTTTGGCTCATTGTGGTCTGGTGGGGTGTGGGATGCCACACAACTACATTTGAGCCGTGTACAACTCCACATGGCTTGAATGTAGTCGTGTGGAATCCCACACACCATTGGACCAGGCTGGGTTGGCCACGCAACTCTTTGAGCCGTGGGGGGTTGTACACATCTTGAATTGGACCATTTGGCATGCCACACGGCCCTATTCAAACCGTGTGCATGGCTCACTGAGCTGTGAATTTAACATTTCCCTCCATAAAATTCTCCGCAACTGCCTCACTCCAAGTTCTGGAAAGCCCAAAGCCCTTTGAGTTACCCTCCTGTACCTCTGCAAATCTAAAAATAATCTGCCTCTGCAAGGAAAGTTACTATGGCTAGCAACGGTTTAAGAATCACTCCCAACCCCCAATCTGTTACCCCCAAACTATCCTTCCCTCAACGGTAACCACTAAAGCTAACTTGCAATGAAGTAATAGTAAATCAACAACGGGGACTCCTCAACAATCTCTGTAATTGAACTATCTCCTAATTAAGACTACAAGCACTCAAGCTGGTAATCACGCTTTTTCAAGCAAAGAAAATAATAGAAAAATCCTTTATTGTACGCCATCTAAGGGAATATCCTCTGATAATATCTGATCATTTGATACATTCTTTTCCTTTTTCCAATCCTTCTTTTTCTCCATTTTCCAATGAGGGAAATTTCCTCCTTATATATATATATATATATACAACTCCCAAAATTGAACTACTCCCCAAAAAGAATGTAAACTACAAAAGAAAGACCCCTCCTTCAACCGCCTCCGTGGATTCTGCACTGATCCTCCTTTCCAATATTCCAATCCTTTACTCAATCCAATGACTTGCAGTAGTTTTGGTAATCATGTTGCCAATCTTCCCTAACAGTTGAGTTGTTCCAATGCATAACTTATGAAAGATCCCCATTGATCTTCCTTAGCTGATCACTCCCAATCCCGCATGCGGCATTACTACAGATCCCCACCCTTCTGCAGGCCCCCTCCACAGCTTCAGTGTCAATCTACCTATACTCCTGCAACCTTAGTGCATGATCCATAATTGGCCCAGTCTCTACTACTTCGCCTTAATCAATTGCTTCCGCACTTGTAAATACAGATCCGCGGAGGGGAAGTTACATTTGACCACCTTTGTTGTATGCAAAAGGCAAAGACTCCTGCCCATTTTTGTTATTGTCCCCCCAAAAGTGTGCACCGCACCAATGCTGAGCCCCTTACTTTTGTACTCTGGATCACACATTCCGCCAAGGCACTCCTCCTAAGCGTATTTTGCTGCAGAATTCCAACCACTGTTGAGCTTCTCCAAGTCAAATGGCCAGTTCTGAGCCTACTTGCCTCTGTGTCTATAAATAACCACCACAAAGGCCATTCAGGACTGCAACAGGTTGCAACCCAAAGTGGGTTGCGAGTTGCGCCATGCAACCCTTTTTAGGTTGTGAAGGGTGTTTGTTAGTTCAAAAATTTAACATTGTCCTTTTTGGAGGATTTTAAAATGCTATCCTATGAAAAATTTGAAAAAAATCACACTCAAAATGGCACCAATGGCAGTAATTGCAATTTGAACCAGGGACCCAGTTAAAATTTGAAACAATGTGGGACCAGCCTCACCACATGCATGCAAAGCAGGTTGTTTGATAATTTTGAGCTTGTATTAGGAAATTGATATGGCAGGGAATTCTTGAAAAAGCAATAGGGTGATCATAAATTAATGACTCCCAGTTGTGTGGGAGTTGTGTATGGCCCTAAATGGCCAAATGGATGCGTGGGAGCTCATAAATGCATTAAAAGTGCGCGTGGGGGCCCATACACATGTCCAAAGTGTTATTTAAAAAACACACAACCCCTGTAAATGGCCCTTTGGGTTTTGTACCCCTGTGCACGTCCATTTTGATGCATTTTTGGGGGTATAAAACCCCCTGGGGGTTGTGCCAGAGTTTTTGGGACCCCCTGGACCACATTTGGTTTCCATTAACCCGAATTTGAGATCAACACATACTACGTGGGACTATTAGACCACACATAGCAATACCAAAGTGAAACTAAAGTGAATCTAAAGTGAAATAAACTGAAACTGTAAACCAACTCATTGAAACTAATGTGTAACTGAAAAAATAAAATCCCACAAAACTTAATCTTTCTCAACTCAAAAGTGAGAGAACTTTGTAGTTGTTCAATTGAAAGTTGGATTGAATACTGAAGTACCATTGCATTTTTTTGCATTATGGGAACAGTGGAAAGTCCTCCTTTTTGTGACATGGCTGCATTGAAGGACTAAATTGATAGTGCCATTAAAAAAGCTTTGGAAAAGAAGGATTTTGGTAATGAAAAATTTTAATCCCCAATTGCATCCTCTAGGGTTACAATTGAGGAAAAAAAGTTTTGCAAATGGACATGACCTCTGGTGGTGAGTAACATTTTATGTTACTCTGGTCTTTGCCATATTTAGTTTGATTTAAACTGATGGAGTGCATGCCATCAATATAAAAATTTAATTGGTGCCAGACCCACTTGAACCACCTCCTGTGAGAGCTTTTCCTAATAGGGAAGAGGCAAAAAACCATTGTAAAACATGGGAAATGAAGCCTGGTTAGGCTTTGAATTTTTTCAACTCAAAGCGTGATAAATATGTGGATTTAGCCTGTGATAGAAATTTTTCCTACTCTGGGCAATTGCTCACCAAATGGTCAAGGAAAACTGACCCAAGGAAGTTTGGGTGCAATTTTTTAATCTGTGAAAGTAACACAAAGGCAAACAACTTGTGGAAAATCTCCTACAGACATGATCAACATAAACATCAACCATCTCCACACCCCTCAGTGCATTCTCACCTCAGGAGAATCTATGGGGTTTCCTTAGAGAATTTAAGAGAAGTCATGAATGATAGGAACAAAACACTTCAACTCAAAATAAAATTGAGAAAGATTGATGGCAGTAAACATGTTGATGACCAAAAAATCTATAACTCTAAGCAAAAGGTAACACTTGCAGAACTAAAGTTAAAAAGTTTTATGGAGGTCCTCTTTAAACAACTTGGAGATTAAGGTTGGATTAATCTAGAAAAATTCAGTGGAGAGGGTTACTTGGAGGCCCTATTCTCTGCCCACCCCAAGCCTTTAAAGCTTTGAAAACAATTCCATCATATGGATACGTTTGATTGTACATATAAAAAAAATAATTAAAACATCCCCCTATTGCATGTTTTAGGAATTACAGCCAACCAAAGAACTTTCAAAAAAAGCTGTTGTTTTTATGAAAAAAAGAGATGTTTGAGTTCTAAAGTTGGTCTATAAATGCACTAAAGGAGCTGGCTTATGATTCTCAGATACTTACCAAAGTATTTGTGAAAGAACTTTAAAAATCTCTGGTTTGTGATATATAACATAGTTTCCCTGATTCAACAAGACAGTGCTTTCAGTGGCACTTGTCTAAAAACATAAAAGAAAACTGTAAATTTTGCTTTAATAATGAAGTTGAAGGGTGGAAAAGCTTGATGTCTCTGTGGGCTAAGTATGGGGACCCAAAAATCAAGTAGGAGGCAGAGGTCAATGATTCCAAACTTAAAGTAAGTTACAAATTACTGCCTCTACTGTTAATCTTCCTAGTTTTGGGTTGGTTACATTATGACTTGTATAAAGGGTTTCTTGGCAGACCATGGGGATTTGCTCAAGTATATGGATCATAAATTCTTTGGTATTAAAGAGACATTTGTAACTGATTGGAATTGAAAAAACCCTGACTTTGGAAATAAAATCACGTCTTGGGTTGAAGGAGCCCATGCTACTGTCAAACTATTCCTTGAAAACTTGTTGGGAAACATGTTGGATGTTTGGAGGAACCTAGAGGGAACAGTTTCCAATCAAATTAAATTGTTTCAGGCTTCAATTTACAACTCTCAAATAGAGATAGGAACAGTTCTTCCTACTGAACTGTAACCATTGGGATACAAGTTTTTTTTAGAGGCAATCAAACTTTTTGTGGAACAATTAGAGAGGTTAAAGAAAAACCATGATTGGGAAGTGTGCACAAAGTCATACTTCAAGACTATGGGTTTTCCCTGTTCCCACCTGATAGGTGACCTACTAGCTTCAAGAGGATCAGTTGTGCCTGAGGATGTTCATCCTCAGTGGAGGTTGGATTATGAGCCTTGCAGTTCTATTTCTGTAAGTTGGTTTAATGGGATTAATGCTTTTTTATTGATGATTCCTACTTGAATAATGTCAGCTTACTTATACCAGCAACTTTCCAGTCCTTTAACTACAGCAAGTTATATTGGTGTTGGAATGATAAGAATTCCAGGATAATACTTAAAATTCTCACAATTAATGATATTTTAAGAGCAAGTGCAAAGTTTTGACTTTGTTTTGGTTAAATGGTTTTAAATATATTTTTAAAGAGTGTCCACAGCTTATAAAAAGCTGAGTATCTTTATTGAAATAACCTCTCTTCAAGGGGCTACTTTGAAATGTGTAAAGACCTTGTGACAATGAGGTCCTAAGTGAATTCTCAAAAGGGGTTTACTCAGTCTTAAAGCACATATTCCTGGAGGAAAGGAGGAGATAGCTTACTCCTTTAAGTAGGCTTTCCAACAATCTTTCAGAAATTCACAGTTGGAAAGGTCTCAGGGTAATGGTTGGTGTTTTTTTCTGTTTTTCTTCAATGGAATTAATGATGTGGTTAGAATTAATAATTATACTAAAAGACTGATTCAATAAATCATTTTTTATCTATTATAAAAACTTGATCATGTATTTCAATGGTTCTGGATTGATTACTTACAAATAACTGGTGTTTAAATCACCCAAAAAGGGCTGTATATATATCTTTTGGGGGTAAGGGGGTCTTCCCATGGCACTTAGAGAGGGTTGTGCTTGTGGGATAAGGATAGCAGGCTTTCCAGGGCTAGTTTTGCACAAATTCTCAGTGATTAAAATAATGTGAAACTGTCTGTGTCAAATTTATGGGTGAAATAATTATCAGAATTTGTTTAACAGTCAATTTGTTATTTTTGCATTTCTGAAATATTTCTTAATTTTGTATTGTTTTATTTTGAGTGAAATGGGAAGCAGTGGGTGTTTGTATATTCTAAACCATCTTTTGAACATGTTGACAATTTTTAATAATTTTTAGTGGAAATCTCTGATATGTTTTGTGGTTCATAAAGATTTGACAATAACATTTACATGACAACCTTTATTATTATTTCCTTTAATTTATTTGTTTTATACTTTGAATTTTATAATTTTTATTCAATATCCAGAGGTTTCAAACATCCCTCTATCTGTCAGTCAGGTTTTTAAATATGCATGATGCATGCATGTAGTTTTTAGCCTTTTCCTGTGTTACCTGGCTGTCAAGAGTAGTGCAGTTAATTTTGACGTGCGCATGCCTGAAAGCTGCAGGTGGGAATCAAGCATCTGTGGCCAGAAGCATATTGCATGCTGGTTTCTTGACAGGTGCCTGCCTTTTGAGTTTCTGGCGCCTAAAAACTCACTGTGTGGATGTGGGGCTGCGTGCGGGAATTATGACAGAACACAAATCCGGCTGTAACTCCTGAAATATACACAAAACCTCAATTCAGAGTGAATTTTAGGTGTGAAATCTGTGCGTGAAATTACATGTAAAATATTGAAATGGTCAAAAAGTGCCATAGTGATCCCATGGATTTTGGTCCATTCATTTTTCATTATTTTAAAAATATAAGGAGTTGGAATTCAAGGGTGGAGTCAGTGAGTGACCCTACCTTATTTTAGCTGAGGAAAAAAAATATTTAACAATATTTGAGGATTTCTCACTATTTTTATTTTCATTGTTTAGTATTATTTTTATTCTACTTTGAAATGTTGCTTTGTGTAAGTAGCAAGCTGACAACTAATGTTTTATCCTTTTGAATTTTGGAAGGTCAATGTTGATGAAATGATGAAAATTCTCATTCACATGAGAAGCTCAATGAAATGATCTTGGGACATCCTGAAAAAGATTATTTCAGGCTTTTGAAGTACTTGATTCAGAAGAACAAAAAGCATTGATCAAAGCCAAGACTTGAACCAAAATTCTTGTGATCAAGTAGAGGTTGGCCAAAATTGACACATACCTTGAGAGATCCTTCTTGATTGGAAAATTTTCAGAGAAAAATTGAGTGGGAAAACCAAATTAGAAGGGAAACAGATAAGAAAAGACAAGATTTTAATTCTTTTCTTTTGTGAAATTTTCATTTTTTGGTTTTAATGAACTGATGGTAAAATGATTTCTGTAGTGCAAGGATGGCTCTTCATCTGAATTTCATAGTTCAGTGGAAGAGAATGAAATTTAATTAAGTTCCCTTCTGTTGGAATCAGATTCATTTTTGAAGGATGAAGAAGAAGAAATGAAGGAGTCAAAAAGAAGCTCATTGTTGGTGAGTGTTGTTTCCTTTAATGAGATTAGAACTTTGGCTAACTAATTTTTGATTTGAGGAAGTGAATGACCTCACTCAAATAACTGAGAGCTTCTAAAGCTCTTGGGGGAGGTTTGGGATCCAGTTGTTGATGGAAATTGTTGATTTATATTCATTGCTAAATCAATTGGGTATGATGAGCATGGATGGTTTCAAGTAAAAAAAGAAAGGCTTGGAAAATTAAGGAAAAATGAGAAGTGCTATCCTAAGATCCTTGGTGGCAGTAAAGAATTTCAAAAAATAGAAAAAAGACTTGATTTTAATTAAATCAATGAAAAGATTCCATCTTCAAAATGGCTTTAAAATTTGGATATGGGTCAAACAAAAGGAGATACTTATGGAAGATCAATATGTTTCATTTCATTGGATTCATGTTGTACTTATACTCCTATAAAAATAGGTGGAAAAGAAGAATCAGACCCAACATTCATTTCTTTTTTTAATAATAACCATTCTTTCCAGCTTGTACTTAAGGTAGATGTGATTCCAATCCTGCCCATAGTTTCCAAACCACGTTCCATGATTTCAAAAGAAGCCTCTTGTTGGGTTGATCACCTCAAAGTTCATCTTGAGTTGTATTCTAACTTATAGAAATCATTTTAATTTGATCATTTGGTTTTGGGTTCTGATGCTGATCTTGTAATTTTATCAAATAAAGGGTTGTAAAATTTTGAGCATCATTATGTTGAGTGTTTTGAGTTAAAATCATTATGAGTAGTGTTTTGAATGAGGTTTATTGGTAACTAAGTTCAAATTGTGTTGGTTTGATTTGATCATAAGGAGTATTTTACTTCTTGTGATGGAATCAGCTGAACACAAGTTGAATTTTTTTTGGATGTTTTTACTTTAGGGCTTTTCAAGTTACTTGTCTTTTTTTTGGTTTTTTTACTTTTGGGATTTTCAAGTTGAACTTGTATTCTTTGGAACTTTTACTTTAGGGGAACTTTTACTTTAGGTCTAGTAAAATTGAACTTGTATTTTTTGGCACTTATACTTTAGGGCTGCTCCATAGACTCTTTCCTTGATTATTTAATTTGTGGTGTTTTGGTTGTCTTCAGTTTTTTTTTTTTTTGATTTTCTTTATTTATTTTTAATTGTTTTAAAAGAATTATTTTTACCATGCATCCAACCCTATATTTCACGCATTCCAATGTCATTGCGCCATTGCGCCCCTTTGAGATTTCATGCAAAAAAACCTTATTTCACGCAAGTTTCAAGAATTCATTTTTTTTTTCGAGTTCTGAATCCGCAGCCCCGTAGCAGCGGTTACTAAAAACCTGAAAAAAAATCTTTGGTAATTTTTGAGCCATTAGAACCCCTTCAAAAATGCAGTAAAAAATGAAACATTTCTGTAAAAACAAATTTTTGCATGGGTTTTTGCAGCCTTATTGTGGCTATTTTGATTGTTTTTTTTTTTATTTTTTTCAGATGCCATAAATTTAAAAAATATTAAAAGATGTTTTAAATTTATTTTCCATATTTCTTGGATGTATCCTTTCATGTTAAAAAATTCCTTCAAAAAAATACAAAAAATTGAAAAAAAATCAAATTTCTCTGTGGAAATTTGAATCCTTTTATTTTCCTTTTAATTTCATTGTTTTGGGTGATTCAATCTATTGAAAAGCAAAAAAAAAAAAGTCAAAGAGAACTATATTTTTTTTTGAGATTTTTTGATGTATTAATTTACCTTAAACATTTACATCAAATAAGCAAAAATGTTGAAAAATTCAATTTTCTCATTTGACTTGTGGATCCTTTTCTTTACTTTCTCGATTCATTTTTTTGGTTTTTTTCAAGGTGTTATAAATTTAAAAATTTTATTCAAGACCTTTTCAAAAAAATTTTCAGAATTTTTGGATGTCATTTTTTACCTTTAAAAATTCCATCAAAAAACAAAAAAAAATTCAGAATTTTTGGATGTCATTTTTTATCTTTAAAAATTCCATCAAAAAACAAGAAAAATTCAAAAGATTCACTTTTCTCACTGGAGTTTTGAATCTTTTTGTTGGCCTTTATAATTGATTTTTTTGGTGATTGAAAATTTCAGAATGTTAAGAAAACAATAAAACAGTTCATTAATATTTTTTAAAGATCCTCTGCATGTATGCATACACCTTACAAGCTTATTAAAAAATAAAAAACAAAGAACAAATATGGATAAAAATATTAAATTTTATTCAACAATGATTGTTTTTATTTTTCTGCTTGATTTTCTTGGAGAGAACAAAACCTCATTACCAAGATCTAAATTTCTCTGAATTTTTTTTTTCCAAGATTTGAAATCCTTTGTCACAAAGGTTTGCAAAAGTGGATCTAACCTGGGAGCAGGCCAATGATCAGACTTGAACTTGAATGAGACTATATGTTTGAAATTTTCTAAAATAATGAAGCAAATAGGAGAATATTTGGGATTTGGAGTGGGAGGGGAATTCAGAGGAAGATAAGTGCAAGGCATTAAAGAAGAAAACAGAACCACTGGACACTTATATGTTTCAGCTAGAAGGAAACCATGGCATGGAAATTTCATCCACATGTTTATGGGAGCTGGGCAATAAAGGTGGTTAAGTTGCCTTCTTGCTTCTTGAAAAGTTTCACCCCAGATATCACGCAGTAACTTTGGGTCCTTGAAGATTGGGTTGGAATCAAGCTCTTTCACCATTTCTTTCCTGACTTCAATCCAGTCTTCCAAGTTCCTCCACAAACAAAGGGCTGCTGCTCTAAAGCCACAGTTCCCATTCCCTATGACATCTTGAAGATGAGATATATGTGGAATTTCTTTGTTTGGGAAAATAGAATATTTAAATTGGAACTAAAACCAAATACAAGATTTTTTAATAAAATAAAATTTTGTCTAAACATAAAACTCACTTCTTCAATTTAGACTTGGTCAAAGATTTCAGAAGAAGAATAAGATAATGTGCAGGAAACCTAGAGAAAACCACCCTAAAAATCAGAAAAAATTGATAAATGAGAAAATATCAAGTTTACTCACCTTCTCACTGATTGTTGGGGCTGTTTCTGCTCATACTTCCCTTCCAGGAGGATGGTAAAGAGAATCATCATCTTCATAGGACACCTTTTTTCTCTTGATTCTTGTCCCAGGATTGTATTCAGGAGAAGAAACACACTTATTCAAAATTAATCCAGACCTCTGATCAAAGTTCAAATGAAAATATTAATGAAAGATAATATCCAAACAATTAGCCAAAAATAAAAGAAAATGACTGCTCAGCATCTTAATTAAATAAAAATCTTGGGGCTCCCCACCTGCTGAATCTTCCCCTTCATCCAAATCTGGAACCTCTTCATCTTCAGAATATTCCTCTCCAGTCAGAAATTCACTCTATGTTAAAAGAATGGCAAGGAATCATTAAAAAATACAACCCATTGAAGAAAAAATAAGTATAGTTATAAAATTAAATCTTCCTCTGATTTCTCCTTCTTTTTTCCCTTCCCCTTCTCTTGGATGGCCTTCCACCTTCTTGAAACCTGAAGGAATTAGAAAAAAAAATAATTAGGAAAGTTAATATATTTTTTTTTCCAGAAACATTGTGACTGGCCTTTGAATTTGCTATGAATTTCTTCTTTGGCCTTCCTAGACTCTTGGTTTATTCTGAATATTCAAAACCAGATGGATCTCTTTTGCCTGAGGACTGAGAGATCTTCTTAAATTATTGGCTGCTCCTTTGGGTCTTCCTCTTACCCTGGATCTTTGAGTATAATTTGCCTCTTCAATCAGGGTAAGTTGATATCTGCCACTGTACAGCTCCATGCTTCACCCAGATAATATAGCTGTTCTCCAGGTGGCAACTCCATGGATTCTTCAAACATTTTAGTAAAATATAGGTTTTCATTAATTTTTTTGGTTGGAAAATCAAGTTTTTCTGAATCTTCAGTTGATTCAGGGTTCAAAGTTAACTGGAGAAAGGGAAAACAAAATCAATCAGGAATTTATTCATTTGAGCTTGAATACAAAAAAAGAGAGAAAAACTTACTTAGATGGGAGCTTTGACATGCCATTGAGGATAAAAATTGTCAATTTGGAATGCTTCACCCTTTCTGATGGTCAATTTGACTTTGTGAACACATGTTATACCCATGTAAGAAGTTAATCACAGTTGTTGCAATTGGTGGAAGAATCAGGAACTTGATGAAATGAATGAATGATTTTGAGATAAAAGTTGATGATGTTTACAGAAAGATCATCCACACAGTGAAGCAAAACAATGATAAGCTTGAATTCTTTCTGGGAGGCTTCAATGGCTCTCTCATGGGTTTGGATGGTAATGGAACTGTAAAATTCTTGAACTACAATATAGAAAGAGCTGATAGAAGAATTGATGAATCTTTCAATGCAGGATTGAGAACCTTCTATTCTTGATTTACTTGTGTTTCCAAAGTGAAAGTATTTGTCTGCCAAATAGGAGACAGATTTTATTCCTGAGGAATCCAGTTTTCTAGAAGGTAGTCAGAAGTGGAATAATTCCAGACCAGAGAAGGTCTTGTGAATTTTTCCTTATATCTTGATTCAGATTTTGAATGGACCAACTGATGCCATTGTTTACTGAATAGCTTCCATTCATCTTCAGATTTAAAGTGCTTGCTGCAAAGAGTTTGAATATTTTTGGAAAAGTTCAAGACACAGAGAAGATGTTCAGAGGAAGGGAAAAATGATTACATTGAATTATTAATTGCTTGTTCCTTGTCTGAAACAATCACAATAGGTTGTTTATCTTCAAAGACTTCCTGAAGTTGAGTCAGGGCCCAATCATAGTTCTGTTTTTTCTCTTTAGATAAAAAACAGAAGGCAACTGAGAAGCTCCTAGCAGGATTTTTTACCCCAAGAATATGAAGAAGGGACATTCCAAATTTGTTGGTTTTATAATTACAGTCCATCATTATAAGAGTAGGGAAACATTTGAGAAGTTTCATGGAATAAGGGTGTGAAATGAATAATTAAGTAATTTGACCATCCATCCCCATTTTTAATTTTGTAGTAAAAAGAAGAATTTGTGAGTTCCACTATGAGTGCTTCCACAGGAGTTTCGCCATCAAAGGTATTTTTTTGTATTTGGGATCTTTTGTTGTAAATTGTAGGGAGCTTTGTGTGGATAGGTGATGATGAGTTTTGTATAAGAGAGGCAAAGATTTTTAAAGGAGGAAATCTAGCTTTGGATAAAGTTTCAACCACCTTGTTTTTCTTCCCTTGGATTTTTCTGTGGATGGGATGAGTTGAAAGATCATTGGAAGGTGCATGGTTGTTCTCTGGAAATATAACCTTCACCACCCAAACAACCAATATTTTTGAAAAATTCCCTGATAACCTGAAAGGACAATTGATCTTTCTTGATTTCTTTAATTTGGTGGTATCTTTGCTGGGTTTATATTCCACAGATTAATCATTTATCAAATTGATTAGTTTAGGCCTGATAATTGCCATTTGATACTCTGGTAGATTTGAAAAATCCATGGGACTTTTCCCACAATTAGATAGCCTCAACCAGCTCCTCCTTTTGATTATATGATTGCTCAGGAGGAGGGGCCAGAGGGGTGGAATCAATAGTTTGAGTAGATGAAGAAGGAGCAAGATGAGTTGAATCACTAGTTTAATTAGATGAGATAATGGAGGATGGGCCTGGTGAAAAAGTTGAAACAGTTATAAAAAGTTGGTGGATGTTTTCTTGATCTATTGGATAATTGATTTTCTTGGTAAAAAGTTAATTTAACATAAGAGTGGATAGTTGAGAAATATTTTGAGCAGAAATTGAGTGATAAAGGTTTTCAGAGACTTCATATAAGAGGTAGAACAGATTTCTTGAAGTATCTGGAGTGTTGAGTTGTTTTGATGAGTGTTTGATGGTTTGGTGTGGTGTGG
The DNA here is from genome assembly GCA_025617555.3 of Puccinia polysora. Lineage (NCBI taxonomy): Eukaryota > Fungi > Basidiomycota > Pucciniomycetes > Pucciniales > Pucciniaceae > Puccinia > Puccinia polysora. The sequence goes on along the minus strand of CM062619.1, from coordinate 20,561,189 downwards.
TGTGGTGTGGTGTGGTGTGGTGTGGTGTGGTGTGGTGTGGTGTGGTGTGGTGTGGTGTGGTGTGGTGTGGTGTGGTGTGGTGTGGTGTGGTGTGGTGTGGTGTGGTGTGGTGTGGTGTGGTGTGGTGTGGTGTGGTGTGGTGTGGTGTGGTGTGGTGTGGTGTGGTGTGGTGTGGTGTGGTGTGGTGTGGTGTGGTGTGGTGTGGTGTGGTGTGGTGTGGTGTGGTGTGGTGTGGTGTGGTGTGGTGTGGTGTGGTGTGGTGTGGTGTGGTGTGTGTGGTGTGTGTGGTGTGGTGTGGTGTGGTGTGGTGTGGTGTGGTGTGGTGTGGTGTGGTGTGGTGTGTGGTGTGGTGTGGTGTGGTGTGGTGTGGTGTGGTGTGGTGTGGTGTGGTGTGGTGTGGTGTGGTGTGGTGTGGTGTGGTGTGGTGTGGTGTGGTGTGGTGTGGTGTGGTGTGGTGTGGTGTGGTGTGGTGTGGTTGTGTTGTGTTGTGTTGTGTTGTGTTGTGTTGTGTTGTGTTGTGTTGTGTTGTGTGTTGTGTTGTGTTGTGTTGTGTTGTGTTGTGTTGTGTTGTGTTGTGTTGTGTTGTGTTGTGTTGTGTTGTGTTGTGTTGTGTTGTGTTGTGTTGTGTTGTGTTGTGGTTGTGTTGTGTTGTGTTGTGTTGTGTTGTGTTGTGTTGTGTTGTGTTGTGTTGTGTTGTGTTGTGTTGTGTTGTGTTGTGTTGTGTTGTGTTGTGTTGTGTTGTGTTGTGTGTGTGTTGTGTTGTGTTGTGTTGTGTTGTGTTGTGTTGTGTTGTGTTGTGTTGTGTTGTGTTGTGTTGTGTTGTGTTGTGTTGTGTTGTGTTGTGTTGTGTTGTGTTGTGTTGTGTTGTGTTGTGTTGTGTTGTGTTGTGTTGTGTTGTGTTGTGTTGTGTTGTGTTGTGTTGTGTTGTGTTGTGTTGTGTTGTGTTGTGTTGTGTTGTGTTGTGTTGTGTTGTGTTGTGTTGTGTTGTGTTGTGTTGTGTTGTGTTGTGTTGTGTGGTATGGTGTGTTATGGTATGGTATGCTAGTGGGATGGTGTGGTGGGGGATGATGGGAGGGTGGAACAGGTCAAGGGGGTGGTTTATAAGATAATTGGAGCGCTCCAAGATGGGTGGTGGTCCCAAGAACAAAAATTCAGTCATATTGAATATATGCATGTGAAGGGCTCAAAGAAGAGTAATATGATGCTTGTTTGGTTTGGTTATTGAGACAAAAATAGTGCCTCAAAAATTAACAAAAAAAAGTTTTGAAAAGCTTCACATAATCCTTTTTAAACTGCACCTTCAAATATTTAAAGGCAAACCAAAGGATTCAAAAATCCAATGAGAAAATAGAATTCTTCAAATGTCTTTGGTTTTTTGATGGATTCTTTAAGGTAAAAAATTACATCCCAAAATTCTGCAAGAAATTTTAAAAAGCTCTTTCATACTTCTTTTAAAATTCTCCAAGCTTGAAACACCCAAAAAAATTAGTTCAAATGGAAAACATAAGGATCAAAAAGTCCAATGAGAAAATTGAATTTTTCAAAATTTTTGCTTTCTTGATGTAAATGTTTAAGGTATAATAATACATCCAAAAAATATGAAAATAAAATTATAATTCTCTTTAGCTGTTGTTTTAGCTTTTTATTAGCTTGAATCACCCTAAACAATGAAATAAAAAGGAAAATCAAAGGATTCAAATGTCCAAAGAGAAATTTGATTTTTTTTGAATTTTTGTGTGCTTTGAAGGAATTTTTCAAGGTGAAAGGATACATCAAAAAAATATGGTAAAGATATTTAAAAGCACTTTGAATGCTGGTTGAAATTTATGGCAGCTGAATCAACCAAAAAACAATTAAAATAGCCAAAATAAGGATCCAAAAACCCATACAAAAGTTTGTTTTTACAGCTTTTTTTCATTTGTTGATTGAAATTTTGAAGGGGTTACAATGGCTACAAAATTAAAAAAATACTATTAGAGGTTGAAAAGCCCCTGCTATTGGGCTGCAGAGTCAGAATTAAGAAAAATGAATTCTTGAAACTTGCATGAAATAAAGTTTTTTTGGGTGAATTCTCAAAGGGGCGCAACCGCGCAAAAATGTCAAAATGCGTGAAATAAAGGGTTGGATGCATGAGAAAAATAATGCCATATTTTTTTTTATTTTTTTATTTTTTTTTAAAACCACAAAATCAGCATTTTTTGATCTTTTCGTTTATTTCTTTCTTTTTTGTATTTTTATTTAGTTTAGTTTATTTTTTTTCAGCCCACAACCCTTGTAGTTGTTTGGCATGGAACACGACTACATTTGAGTCTTGTACATCCCCAGAAAACTTGAATTTAGTCAGGTGTGGTGCCACAGAACACCGGGCCGCCATGTGGGAGCCCCACAACTTCACTCAAGTTGTGTGGAGGCTTCAGGGCTGAATTGGAGTTGTGTAGCATGCCACACAACTCACATGAGTTGTGAATTTATCATCACCCTAAGCAATATGGTGAGTAGAAATATTTTAAAATTGTTTATAATAGAGTAACTTGCCATAAGCTATGAATCAAACCTGTAAGAGATTCTTTCAATTTAATTGATTTTTAATGATGCAAAATACCACAAATTTTGAGGATCTATCAAATTCCTCATACCTTGGAATTTTTTACTTGTCACAACTGATGAACCAGTTACCTCCCTAATCAAGACAAACAATAAAAATATGTAAATACAAATTCACTCAAACAAAACTTAGTATTTCTTTCAATTTTCAAATTTTCTGGATAAAAGTTTCTCTCTTCCTCAAATATAGTCAACTCTTTCCATAAACAATCATCTACTCTTTCTACTTTCCAATTGTAACCCATGCCTAACCTCTAAATCTTTCCTTTGTTATATTAAATAAAATTTTCTGCACTACTCTACTATGATTATTGAATTAAACCCATTTTACACCCAGAATATTTACTTTTTGGTATTACATATTCTTCAAATATCTCTTAAAATAGAAACACTAGTTGATATAATTCTCTCTTGAGTTTTTCATTCAATCTTTAATGTAAATTCCAGCCACTACCTGTTTTTAATATTTCTCATGTTTCATGATTGTCAAGTCACATTTAATAGTAAACTCCCACTGTACCCATTGCATGACTAATCCCACAGGTCAATCACGCTTTTCTGATGATTTTTTTCCTCAAATCATTTATTGATCCTCCAATTATTCCATTATAAAAAAGTCATGCCTTTTTATTTCAACCATTTTTTCCTGCTAAATAAATTAATAAATATTCTGACCTTTTGAAATTCCACTGAAAATAATGACTTCTCCTTAAAATTACACAATTTATTATATCTCATTGTCAATAGGATTTATTTTTGCCAAATCCCAGCCCAACAAACTGATAATTACCCCCAAAATCACCCCTCTCTTCCTTGAGCTTACTCAAAGAATTCTCCCTCTTCCTCATACTTTTTTCTGAAATCCCATCCTTCATTTTGCGTCCTCAAAGATATTGGAAGAGTTTATTTTGGAAATAAAGGCACTTGAAATCCTTCCTTAGTCCAATTAAACCATTTTTTCATGTTCAAAATTTTGTGATGACAAAAGGAATTTCAGTTTCATCTATGTTAGTCAGCCAGGCTCATTTCATGATTCGTATATTTTCAATTGGATGCAGATTTTTCAATGAAATCACCCTTAATTCTTTCAAGATTAATAACTAATGTTTAAATCTGATTATTCAAGAGTTGGATGCATGGTCCCAGCATACTTGAAATTTACTTCTGATGATAAACATAAAAAAGATATCAACTGGAGTGTAGCAAAACTGTGAGTCTGAATTGAAATTGCTACAGAACCCCTGAAAGGAAGATGGCTCAGATAGTGAGAAATTAAGAATTATCTCTACAAATCCAAATAAATGAACAGATGAAAAAATTAGACCCTCTGTTTTTCTATTCTTCATAATAGGGTGTATCAGACTTAATCAAACCCCCCATTTTTGAATGGTGGGTTTCAAAACAAATCTGCAATTTAAAACCTGCCATTAAAAATCAAAAAACACACTTATTTCACATCAGATGTGTCAGAGTTACCTGGAAATAAGTGGGTTTTTTAAAGTAAAGTATATGAAGGCTTCCACCACCTTTCCACTTCATACACCCCTAGTTTTCCACCTCCAACCTTGAAGAAATTCCACCTCCAACCTAATTGGAACAAACTTTAATTCATTGCTCTTCATCTCTTAATCACTATCCTCATCACTTCATCACTCTCATCACTTTATTCCTTTCATCACATCAAGCTAAATCTCATTGCATCACTATCCTCATCAGTTCATCACTCTCATCCCTTTATCACTTTCATCACATCCGTCTAACTCTCATTGCATCACTATCCTCATCACTCCCTCACCCTCATTGCTTTATTCCTTTAATCAAATCCTAAATCTCCTTGCTTTATCCCTCTTGTAACTTCATCACTCTCATCTCTTCCTATCCTCTTTGCTTCATCACTCTCATAATGGCCCCTCAGCAATCCTCCCCCCAAAATTCCACTAAACAATGCAATGGACCAAAGAAAACATCCGCCAGGAACTCAAAATACAACAATCCTTTCCCATCAGCTTCCAAAGGCTCAAGTCAGCTCAAGAAGGCTGATCAAATCATCCTGGTAAATTGGCTCAAAATTCCATCCAACTCCAATGCTTTCTTTGGATCCAACAATGAAACACGTTTTGGGAAACCTCCATCCTCTAAGGTCAATGGTTATCTCCTGATGGCCAATTAACTCAAGAATAAAACAAAAGGTAGGCTGGATCTTTCATCCAAATAGATGAGGGAGCAATTAAAGGATCATCAAGCCAAGTGCAAAAAGGTCCACTATAAGTCAATCTCCACCGGTTTTGCTATCACCAAATTCAACAAAGCCAAGGAAATCAACTTGGTGGTTGATAAGTTGGAGTCCATTTGTCCTTTTTATATCCAAATGGATGAAATCTTTGGAAAGAAGGCCAACATCACCCCTCTAGCTGCTTTTGACGCCCAAAAATCTTATTCAGTTGATTCCAAGGACTTGGCTGGGGAAGTTCAGCCTAGAAATGAGGACCTTGATGAAACCTTTGCCTTTGAGTGGCCCCCATCCAATGCCAAGGAGTATATTCAAACACAATCAGCTACAATTAATTCTAATTCTGCATTGATTGATGAGTCAAACCCAAACTTGGACCCCTCACTTACTTCTTTTTATTGCTCTATTCCTGGGGTGGAAGAACTGGAGAACTTGGCCAATGAGGAGGATGTCATTCCCATATCACCATTTCCATCAACATCTGCTCAAGTAAGGAACCAAGCTCTTTTCTCTTCTGTCTGTTTAAGCCTGACTGATTGAGATTCAAAAGAGACAGGCTCATCCATTCCTGAATGGCCAGAAACTCAAGCAAATGGGGCCTTTATTTTCCAAAAAAACCATAGGATTGAATATTTAAAGAAAATATTCCCAATCCTCCTTCAAACATTAAAGTCTCATTCAATCCTTCATATTATACTATTTGAAAGATAGGTTCACCTCTCACTATAGATAAATTTGATTAATCATTTTTTCTTTTTGGACTGGGTCAAAAAAGAAAAACCCTTCTTTTTTTATGCCTTTTTTATTTTTTATTTTTTGTTTATTTTTGGGTACCCTCCACCTACTCACTTCTTGCTCCAGGTAACTTCTGAAAAATCATTGGCTTATCCTCTTCACTACCAAAAAACATAAAAACCAAGCCCACATCCTCAGATAAACCTACCACTCAACCAAACTAAATCCTCCTCATAAACCATCCACCTCAACCTCATAATTTCAATCATTTAAGTCCCTCCCTCCTCATCAAAGCAACAAGTTCTCATAATCTCCTCCTTACCAATACCTTCCCTCTCCTCTCTATCACCAGGAATTAATCTTCAATTCCAACCTCATTTCTCATTGGTATCCCTTATTGAAATTGAAAATAGGACACTCCAATGCATAATTGGGCAATGCAGAAAGGATGTCATGAGTGAAAGTTTTTTTCATGCAAACATAATGAAATAAAATTTAAGCTGATCCTGTAACCAAAACAAATCCTTGTTCTTATGTTTGTGGGTGATGATAAATTCTCAACTCCCAGTTGTGTGGGAGTTGTGTACAACCCCACACGGACCAATGGACGCGCGGGGGCCCATACACGCGTCCAAAGTGCGGGTGGAGTCCCATACACCCGTCTACACATGTCCAAAGTGTTTTGAAAAAACACATTCAACCCCGGGGGGTTGTATAGCCCCTCTTAATGGGGTTTTGGATTCGTGTACCCCTGCACGCAACCATTTAGACCCATGTGCAGGGGTATACAACCCCCTGGGGGTTGTGCAAGAATTTTTGGGTCCCCCTGGACCACATTTGGGTTCCATCAACCCAAATTTGGGATCAATGCATACTATGTGGGACTATTGGACCACACCTATCAATCCTAAAGGGAAACTGCAAATATAATCATTGCCTTTGGAAAAAAAAAAACTGTGAAATCATCCCTTTCCCAAAAAGTAAACTCACAACATGCCCAGTGGAAAACAGAAAGTAAATTTTTACTTCCCATTGGTTAACTTGGTATTTCTCAATTCAGAATTGAGCAAACTTTGTAGTTTTTCAATTGAAAGTTGGATTGAATACTGAAGTACCATTTCATTTTTTTGCATTATGGGATCAGTGGAAAGCCATCCTTTTTGTGACATGGCTGTGTTGAAGGACTAAATTGATAGTACCATTAATAAAGCTGCAGAAAAAGAGGATTTGGGTAATGAAACATTGGAATCCCCAATTTCATCCTCATCTAGGGTTACAATTGATGAGCAAAATCTTTCAAAAATTGACAAGACCTCTGGTGGTGAGTAACATTTTATATCACTCTGGTCTTTTCCTCATATAATTTGATGGAAACTGAATTATGTAACTATGACATAACCATTCAATTGGTGAAATATCCACTTGACCCATCTCCTGTGGGAGCTTTTACTACTAGGGAAGAGGGAAAAAACTATTGTCAAAAATGGGAAATAAAGAATGGTTAGGCTTTGACATTTTTCAAAAAGTGTGATAAACATGTTGATTTAGCCTGTGATAGACATGGTTCCTACTCTGGAAAATTTCTCACCTAACTGTCAAAGAATGCTCACACAAGGAAGGTTTGGTGCAATTTTTTAATCTGTGCAAGTCACACAAACCCAGACACCTTATGGAAAATGTCCTACAGACATGATCAAAATAACCATCAACCATCTCCACACCCCTCAGTGCATCCTCACCTCAGAAGAATCTCTGGGGTGGCCTTAGTGATTCTAAAAGAATTCATGAATGATGGGCTCAATACTATTCAACTGAAAAGAAAATTGTGCAAGATTGATGGCAGAAAATATTTTGATGACCAAGCAATCTACAACACTAATTGTAAGGTAGCGCTTGCAGAACTAAAGGTAAAATATGTTATGGAGGTCCTCTTTGAACAACTTTGAGATTCAGTTTGGGTTCCTTGAGCCAAATTCAGTGGAGAGGGTCACTTGGAGGCCCTATTCCTGACCCACCCCACTTCATTAGAGCTTTACAAAAAATTCCACCATATTTCTATGTTGGATTTTACATACAAAACATATAAGTACAACATCCCCCTATTGCATGTTGTAGGAATTACAGTCTACCAAAAACTTTCACAAAATCTCTTGTTTTTATAACAGAAGAAATGTTTGAGTTCTACAGTCAGTCTTGAAATTCACTAAAGGGGCTGGCTTATGATCCTCAGAGGCTTCCCAAAGTCTTTTTGACAGACTGTTAAAAATCTCTGATTTGTGCTATAGAACATTGTTTCCCGGAGTCAACAAGACAGTTTTTTCAGTGGCACTTGTCTAAAAAAATACAAGAAAAATGTAAAGTTTGCTTTAATAATGAAATTAAAGGTTTTCACAGCTTTATGTCTCTGTGGGCTAAGTATGGGGCCTCAAAAACCAAGGAGGAGGCTGAGGTCAATGATGTGGAACTTGGGGTAAGTGCAAAATCACTTCCTCTACTTTTAATCTTCCCAGTTTTGGGTGGCTTACATTATGAATATTATAAGGTTTTTCTTGGCATATTGCAAGGATGTGCTCAAGAATATGGATCATAACTTCCCTGGTATCAAAGAGATATTTTTAACTGCTTGGAATTGCAAAAAACTTGACTTTGGAAAGAAAACCATGTCTTGGGTTGAAGGAGGCCCATGCTACTCTCAAAAGATTCCTTGCAAATTCTTTGTTAATCATGTTGGATGTTTGGAAGAACCTGCATGCACCATTTCAAAATCAAATCAAATTGGTTCAGGTGTTGCTTTACAACTCTTGAATAAAGTTAGGAAACGTTCTTCCCACTGAACTGTAACTGCCGCAATAAAATTTGTCTTTAAAGGAAATTAAACTTGTTGCGGAAAAATCAGAGAGCTTAAAGAAGAACCACGACTGGGAAGTGTGCACCAAGTCATACTCCAAGACTATGGGTTTGCCTTGTTTCCACCAGATAGGTGACCTACTAGCATCAAGAGGATCCATTGTTCCTGAGGATTTTCATCCTCAGTAGAGGTTGGATTATGACCCTTGCAGTTTTATTTCTGTAAGTTTGTTTGAGTTGGATTGTTTGATTGTTCAAATCAGTTTGTGATTAATGATTTTTGATTAAAGATTTTGGATGAATGATTCCTACTTTAATAATGTTTGATCCTTTTGAATTTTGGAAGGTAAATTTTGATGAATTTCCCAACAATTCTCAGTTATATGAGAATCTCAATGCAAAAATCTTGGGATATCCTGAACAGGATCAACCCAAGCTGTTGAAGCACTTGATTCAGAAGCCCACAAAGTATCAATCAAATCCAAGACTCAAACCAAAAGTCTTCCAATCAAGTAGAGGTCTGAAAAAATTGGCAGATACCTGCATAGATCCTTCTTGATTCAAACACTTCAAAAAGGAAATTAAGTGGCAGAAGGAATTAGAAGGGCACCAAATAAGAAAAGAGGAAAGATTTTAATTATTTTATTTTGAGAAATTTTCATTTGTTTGGTTTAATGAACTGATGGGAAAATTATTTCTGTAGTGCAAGGAAGGCTTGTAATCTGAATTCCACGGTTCAGTGGAAGAGACTGAAAGTTCATTAGGGTCCCTTCTGTTGGAATCAGATTTCTTTTTAAATGATGAAGAAGAAGCAATTGAGGATCAAAAAGAAGCTGATCTTTGGTGAGTATCAATTTCTTTAACAAGATTACGATTTTTGCTAATTAATTTTTGATTGTAGGGAAAAAAAGTGAATTAACTCAATCAAATACCTGACAACTTACATAGGTTCTTGGGGGAGGTTTGGGATCTAGTTGGTTATGGAAATTTTGGATTTAGAGTCATTGCTAAATAATATGGGTATGATGAAAATGGATGCTTTAAAGTACAAAAAGAAATGATTGAGACATTGAGAAAATATAAGGCTTGCTATTCCAAGATCCTTGGTGGCATTAAAGAGTTTGAAAATATAGGAAAAAGATGTGATTTTAATGACATCACTCAAAAGATTACCTCTTAAAAATGGCTTTCAAAGCTTGTAATGGGTCAAATAATAGCAAATACTTATTGGAGACCAATATGTGTCATTTAATTGGACTCTTGTTTTTCTTATAATCCTATGAAAATGGGTTTAAAAGAAGCATCAGACCCAATATAAATTTCATCTGTTGATAATAACCATTGGGTACAGCTTTTACTTAAGGGAGATTTGATTCCAATCCCGCCCATAGTTTCCAAACCACATTCCATGATTTTTAAAAAAGCCTCTCATTGGGTTGATCACCTCAAAGATCAACTCAAGTTTTATTCTAATTTATAGAAATCATCTTAATTTCATCATTTGGGTTTGGTTTCTGATGCTGATCTTGTAATTACATTAATAAAAATGTTTTTCACATTTTGGGAATCATTATGTTGAGTGTTTTGAGTGAAAATAATTATTTTGAGTGTTTTAAATCAAAATTAATTGGTAAGTAAGTTTTACTTGTGTTGGCCTGATCCCCTCATAAGGAGTTTTTTTACTTCTTGTGATGGATCAGCTTAAAAAAAGTCAAAATTGTTTTTTTGGTGTTTTTACTTTGGGGCTTGTCAAGTTATTTGTCTTTTTTTTTGGTGTTTTTACTTTAGGGCTTGTCAAGTTGAACCAGTATTTTTTGGCACTTTTACTTTAGGGCTAGTCAAGTTGAACTCCTATTTTTTGACCTTTGTACTTTAGGGCTGCTCCATAAACTCTTTCATTTTTTATTCAATTTTTGGTGTTTTGGTTGTTTGTCTTCAGTTTTTATTTTTTTGATTTTTTTTACTTATTTTTATTTTTTTATTTTTTGGTTGATTTCTGTTTTTTTTTGTGAATTTTTATTCAGTTTATTTTATTTGATTTATTTTATTTTATTTATTTTATTTTATTTCTTTTTTTTTTGGCCCACAATGCTTCTAACCGTGTGGCACGGAACATGACTACATTTCAGTTGTGTACAACCCAACACGACTCAAATGTAGTTTTGTGTGGTGCCGCACGGCACCAAACCGTCATGTGGGGGCTAGACGACTACAGTCAAGTTGTGTGGAGGCTACAAAAATCAATTTTAGTTGTGTAGCATGCCACACGGCGCATGCAAGTTGTGTACCCAAGTTAAATCAGTTGTGAATTTATCATCAACCTAAAAATAAAAATAAATATAAATATAAATATAAAAATAAAAATAAAAATAAAAATAAAAATAAAAATAAAGATAAAAATAAAAATAAAAATAAAAATAAAAATAAAAATAAAAATAAAAATAAAAATAAAAATAAAAATAAAAATAAAAATAAAAATAAAAATAAAAATAAAAATAAAAATAAAAATAAAAATAAAAATAAAAATAAAAATAAAAATAAAAATAAAAATAAAAATAAAAATAAAAATAAAAATAAAAATAAAAATAAAAATAAAAATAAAAATAAAAATAAAAATAAAAATAAAAATAAAAATAAAAATAAAAATAAAAATAAAAATAAAAATAAAAATAAAAATAAAAATAAAAATAAAAATAAAAATAAAAATAAAAATAAAAATAAAAATAAAAATAAAAATAAAAATAAAAATAAAAATAAAAATAAAAATAAAAATAAAAATAAAAATAAAAATAAAAATAAAAATAAAAATAAAAATAAAAATAAAAATAAAAATAAAAATAAAAATAAAAATAAAAATAAAAATAAAAATAAAAATAAAAATAAAAATAAAAATAAAAATAAAAATAAAAATAAAAATAAAAATAAAAATAAAAATAAAAATAAAAATAAAAATAAAAATAAAAATAAAAATAAAAATAAAAATAAAAATAAAAATAAAAATAAAAATAAAAATAAAAATAAAAATAAAAATAAAAATAAAAATAAAAATAAAAATAAAAATAAAAATAAAAATAAAAATAAAAATAAAAATAAAAATAAAAATAAAAATAAAAATAAAAATAAAAATAAAAATAAAAATAAAAATAAAAATAAAAATAAAAATAAAAATAAAAATAAAAATAAAAATAAAAATAAAAATAAAAATAAAAATAAAAATAAAAATAAAAATAAAAATAAAAATAAAAATAAAAATAAAAATAAAAATAAAAATAAAAATAAAAATAAAAATAAAAATAAAAATAAAAATAAAAATAAAAATAAAAATAAAAATAAAAATAAAAATAAAAATAAAAATAAAAATAAAAATAAAAATAAAAATAAAAATAAAAATAAAAATAAAAATAAAAATAAAAATAAAAATAAAAATAAAAATAAAAATAAAAATAAAAATAAAAATAAAAATAAAAATAAAAATAAAAATAAAAATAAAAATAAAAATAAAAATAAAAATAAAAATAAAAATAAAAATAAAAATAAAAATAAAAATAAAAATAAAAATAAAAAGAGAAATAAAAATAAAAATAAAAATAAAAATAAAAATAAAAATAAAAATAAAAATAAAAATAAAAATAAAAATAAAAATAAAAATAAAAATAAAAATAAAGATAAAATCAAAATCAAAAGTAAAAATAAAAATAAAAATAAAAATAAAAATAAAAAGGAAGAGGAAGAGGAAAAGGAACAGGAAAAGGAACAAACAAATAAAAAAAAAGAAAGAAAAAGAAAAGAAAAAGAAAAAGAAAAAGAAAAAGAAAAAGAAAAAGAAAAAGAAAAAGAAAAAGAAAAAGAAAAAGAAAAAGAAAAAGAAAAAGAAAAAGAAAAAGAAAAAGAAAAAGAAAAAGAAAAAGAAAAAGAAAAAGAAAAAGAAAAAGAAAAAGAAAAAGAAAAAGAAAAAGAAAAAGAAAAAGAAAAAGAAAAAGAAAAAGAAAAAGAAAAAGAAAAAGAAAAAGAAAAAGAAAAAGAAAAAGAAAAAGAAAAAGAAAAAGAAAAAGAAAAAGAAAAAGAAAAAGAAAAAGAAAAAGAAAAAGAAAAAGAAAAAGAAAAAAAAAAGAAAAAGAAAAAGAAAAAGAAAAAGAAAAAAAAAAAAAAAAACACCTCTCAAACAGAGACTCAATAGGAGAAATCAAAGAAATACAAAAGGTGAAATTGTATTTTTGATGATCAAAAAGCTGGTGGTCTGACTCATATTTGGAACCAAATAAATTGCATGCTGATTTAGATAATGATAACATGGTGTTAATGCAGATGATGATGATTGCGGCAGTTATGGTGAGCTGAGTGGTGATTGTGTCAATTTTTAAAAAAAAAAATGAAATTTGGTGAAGATTTCAGGGGTGGAAGTTCCTATGAACAAAACAGCTGCACCTGCCATCACGTGTAGCACCTGGGTTTTTGAGTGAAACATGTTTTCAATTTATTGCAGTTTTGGATTCAAACATCAAATTGATTCTTGGAAGGTCTCAGAATATTCCTGAAAAAAAATTGTGTAATGCATGAATTGAATTGAGTATCTTCACATAAGAGGAATATTTGGGATAATATGTATTTATGTCTAATTCCATAATTATATCACCACTGTTAAGAACTTTGGTTTAGAGCTATGTGATAAGGAAATTTTCTTTTTGATGGTATGAAGCTTCAAAATCAAATGATATCAATTCTATTGAAAAATGAGAAATTCAATTATTTTTTGTAAGCTAATTTTTGTTTGATTTTTCCTCCCCAAAATAAAAAGGGAATACTGGTGGCATGTATTAATCTTATTTTAGAAAAAAGAAATTCAGGAAATCATGTTAAAAGGATTGCAAGAAACAAGTTCTGAATGCCCTCAGACCCATAACCTGCATGTGAAAATTGATCAGTCCTTTCACTGAATACCTTTGCCTTTTTTCAAAAGAAAAATTACTGCTTATTATTTTCTTATTCTTTTATGTTTTCTTTTTGTATCTTGAATCTGGCTTTGAAAAAATTTGTTAAGTTTCAATTTCCATTTTGTATATTCTGTTCAATTTTTAAATTTTATTCATTCATTATTGTCATTTTTTTGTTGTTTATTTTTCTATTGTATTTTATTTTTGAGCGGTTCTAAATTCAAAACTGTCCACACCCTTATCACAATGCAAAACCAGTTTTTTTGAAGGCACCTCAACCCATTGGAGTTGGGTATGGGTTATAAATGTATATTTATGTATATTTGTTTATTTTGTTTATATTTGTTTGTTTTTTTAAATTTTTTTCTATTTCTATATATTTTTCTATTTTTTTCTATGATTTTTTTATTTTTTCACCTTCTCTTTTATGCTTTTTGATATTTTTTTGTATTTTTGTATATTTTTGTATATTTTTTTCATTTCATTGTTTTATATAGATTCATATATTTTGATATGTTTGTAAATTTATTTGTTTTTTTTATTGTTTTATATTTTTGTATATTTTTTCAATTAATTATTTGAGAGGTCAGGAAGAATACATTCAAATCAATCCTAAAGATTGATTTTGTTGATGGGGGAAACTTATCCTACAATTTTTATGTTAATCCTTAACCACTAGCTCATCCTCACTACAAACCATGCTTGGAAAGAATCATAAAACATTCAACTTTTTCAAACCCATTACAGTGATTTGAAATCCCATATAGTTGGGCAGGACCAGAAATTTGAGCTGGCAGAACTCAAATGAGTTCCAGGGGCCTCCCCATCCCCACCCACCCATTTTTTTAAAAAAATTCTTTGATATATTTTGATATTTTTTTGTATTTTTCTAAATTTTTGTATATTATTTTATATTTTATTATTTTATCATTTTTTTTTAAACTATTGTATTTTATTTGATATTTTGAATTTTTTTTTGTATATTTTTCCTTTATCTTTTTATATCTTTTTATATCCTTTATTTTATTTCATTTCATATTTTTTTATATATTTCCACATTTCTTTATATAAGTTTCTATTTTATTATATTTTATTATGATTTTAAATTTTTTAAATAAAAAAAATTAAAAATTTTTAGAGTCATGAACAACCATGTTCCAAAAAAATCAAAAAAAAAAGAATAAAAAACAAATCAAGAATTAACTGAGGTGGCACTCAATTCACAACCCTTCAAGGGGCATTCATGACTTAACCTGGGTCTTATGGCACACCTCAAAACCAAGTTTTTTGGTCAAAAGACTTTAAATGTAAATTTTTTTCTATTTTTTCATAAATTTTTCTATCTTTATATTTTTGTATCTTTTTACATTTTTTTTGGTTTTTTTTGGTTTTTTTTTTTGGTTTTTTTTTGGTTTTTTTTTTGTTTTTTCTTGGGTTTTATTTTTTTGGTTTTCTTTTTGGTTTTTTTTTTGTATTGTTTTATATTTTTGTATGTTTTTTATATGTTTCTACATCTTTTTTATATTTTTTTATATTTCTGTAAATCCCTACATATTTTTTTTTTGATCTGTTGATATTTTTTATATTTTTGTATATATATATTTATGTTTATACTTTACATATGAATTCATTTTTTAAAGGGTCACAAAGAATACGTTTAAAATAATCCTAAAGATTTATTTTTTTTGATGATTGAAAACTCTTCTAGAATGTTGATTTTACTCCACACACAATAGCTCATCCTCACCAAGAACTGTGCTTGTGAGCATCATTAAACATTCAATTTTTTCCAACCCATTTCAGTGATGTGACCTCCTATATAGTAGGACAGAACCAGGAAGATGGGCTGGCAGTACTCAAATGTGGTCCAGGGGCCTCCCCCTCACCTAGCAATTTTCTTTGTTTTTTTTTCATATTTTGGTATCTTTTTGAATATTTTTTTCCATTTTGTTATATTTTTTCATATCATTTTATATTTTTTTGTATTTATCAAAACGTTTGGTCATTTTACTTTGTATTTTGTATATTTTTTCTGATTATATATTTTTTTTATTTGCTTATATTTTTATATTTTTTTAAATTTTAAATTCCTGTCCACTTAGCATATGGCAACCACCACCCTTACAGTAGCTTGCTGCAGGTTTGACCCCCAAATGGTCCACCCTGCAAAATTGAAGGGGTCGTGTGGGGATCAACTCTTGGTGAGGTGGAAAAATTATCATTAGTTGTCCATCAACCTTATGGGGCAAAAAAAATCAGAAAAAAAAATAAAATCAGAAAAAAAAAATCAGAAAAAAAAATAAAATCAGAAAAAAAATAAAATCAGAAAAGAAAATCAGAAAAGAAAAATAAAATCAGAAAAAAAAATAAAGAAAAAAAAATCAAAAAAAAATTGTGAAATTAAAATTTGAAAAATTAAGATAATTGAAAATAAAAAACATGAAAAAAATATTTTAATTTAAATGATAATAAATCCATTTTGACTTAATTAACAAAATCAAAATTGAAAAATCACAAAATGGAATTTGAAAGGTTACAAATTGACTAAAAAAAGTACAACTAAGCAACAAATGATTAAATCAGAAATTCAAAGAAGCATTGAAATCTTTGAAACCAACATTTATTCAAAAGTCTGACAAAAAGTTCATATTTTAAAAATAATTCATTTTCCCTTTTGATCATTTAATTAATGAAAATGGTGATTATCACAAAAATTTCACAGGAACCCCAAACATTTGACTAAATCCAATAAATAATCAAAATCAAAATTATTTTCTTGATAGTATCCTTGAATTTCTTTATTACATAGAATTTACATTCTGCGCAATTCTAAATCTTCCATATTCCATGCATGAACTAGAATTAATTGGAATACTCAAGAACTGCTGAAAACAACTTTTATCAGGTCCCTACTTAAGTGAAAAACAGTTTTTTCTCAGAGTCAAAACCAAATCAAAACAAGTTCCAGGTGCTACACCTGCCGGCAGGTGCAGCCTTTTTTTCATGGTGAGTGAGGACAACAGCAGTTGATGAGTAGTTTCAAATCAGTTTTCAAGTTAGTGAGGAGAATGGGGGTGGTCAAAAGTAAAATGGTGGTGGTGATGAGTGGTTATTGGACTAGATGGAACATTGACATGATTGATCACAAAGGCCTACCTATATTGGAACCAGTAGTAAATCAGATTTTTCTTGAATATATATTCCTTGTGATGGAGAGTCCAGGGTAGGGATCAGTGTAGAGGAGATTAAAAAAGGGTAAGCGGACTTCTTTTTTGACCCATTCTAAAAAGAAAAAAATCATCAATGAAAGTGAGCAAAATTTAAATTTGAAATTCCTTTCCACAAAGAAAAGGATGAAGGATTAGGTTAGATCAGAATGGCTGAAGCAAGATAATTAATATCATCTAAGAACAGTTCCTCCCAATCATTTTTTTTTTTTTGGCCATTACACATGTTGAAGAATAAAACAACATATTATACAGTTGGTTTATATCTTCATTCATTTGGAATTTTGGAGGTTTTTCTGGTTTCACCTTGAGCTGACCAATCTGCCTTTGAGGACTTCTATAACATCTTCAATTTTGATTGGGATGGATTTATATTTGAAATATATTTTATCTACATCATTAGGAGAAACATTCTGGTATTCCTGAACAATTCGTTCTATGCTGAAATGAGAAACTTTTTCTAGAATTTCTTGTTTGTGGCCAGATTAAATCTCAGTTTCTTTCAAAATTGCATTGAATTGAAAACATATTGATCATGAAATGGGCCTGGAAGGCCAAAATGAAGTTAAATCAATTTATCTTTTATTAAAAACAAGTTTAAAAGTAAATTAGTATCTAAATGAACAAAGGGAAAATTCTTGTTCATCTTCTTACAAAAAATATTTATGAATAAAGGAATGGTTCCTTTATTCTAATCAAACTAGTTGTTAAAATTTATTTTTGATTTTTGAACCAAGGGAATGGAGGTTAAATCAAAAATCCATTCCAACTTGGAAACCCTTCTGTCTTCATGATACAATATATCTACCTCTGAAGTTCCTTATTTGGCCATTAGAGGGTTGAGAACTGAAATAAAAATATAGAAGTAAAGAATATTTGGTTAAATTAGTGTATTGTTCCATATGAAATTTGAATATATTTCCTAAAAATTGAACTGCTTCTCCATTCAAAATGGTGCCCAATTGGCACAGAGCAACTGCAATTATTTTAGAAGTATTTCATGGAGTATTAAAATTTCAATTCTGGAATAAATGATGGATATCAATAATATCAAAAATTTCATGAATTAGGCAAAATACATTTAAAAAAGTTGTTGAAAGCTTAATTTTGGGCTGAGATGAAGATTTTTCCTTTCCAACATAGGATGGTGAACCACCTTACTCCAGGGACCAATTATTTTCTTTCCAATAGAGAATGAAAGGATAAAGAGTTGGATTCCAAATTTTATTCTGATTAACATTCAAATATTACCAAGGACTCAGTCAGCTTGATTGAATTTTCAACTAGTTTTCTGAAATTTGGTTTGGGAATTCTGATATTGATTATCTCTTTGATTAGTGGAAATGTGAGAAATTGGAATTGATGAGGCGTGAGTGGTGGTGATGTGTGAAATATGAAGTTATGAGGTGTGAGTGGTGGTGATGTGTGAAATATGAAGTTATGAGTTGTATGTTGTTTTGAGTTGATGGTGTTAATTTTGATACTATTGGATGGCCCTTTTTCATGTAAATGGATGATAATGTGTAAATAACAGAGTTGAGGTTTGAAACATCAAATTTCTATGAAAAAAAATATTTTTGAATACACCAATTAAGAGAAATATTTATTTCAGAAGCCCACCATTTTTAATGGCTGACTTGATCAAAAAAGTGGAAGTTTCTTGTAATGGATTTTCTAAATCTTATATGTTCTAATTTTATTTCATATACATGAAATGGCCCTGTTAGTTGTATATAATAACTGGTATATCTCAACCTCACATTGAAAAATGCTCAGCTTATACCCACAGGCAAGTGGGATTTTTGCAGCTGGATTCTTTTTTGTGGGCCTTGAAAATTCAAATCAGCTATTTTAGCTACAGATGCATCTGTTTGTGGGAATTTCAAAACAAATTTATTTATTGAAATAATCCATAAATTAAACACAAAAATCAATTTATGAATTTATTTCTGAATTATAGCATAAACAGGAAATTTCCTCACTGGGTTTTTGTGTCATTTGCACAGGGTTACTTTGATCTACAGGGAAAATCATACAAGGAGAAGAAATTTGGGTCTGGTTGCAGTGGTGACTAAACCTCAAATGGCACCAAAAATCAATGTCTGGTTTTACCAAAATTTGGGATGAAGATTTTTTTTCTTGGGAAAATATCTTTCAATGAAAATAAATTGGGTAATTCCTGAAATAGGTTATCTAATTTTTTGAAGATCTTTACTCTAATAAACCCTATTAAATTTTTATGTTGAATTCATTTTGCACTTATATTATGAATATATGTAGCAAACTCTGTAATAGTCAGAAGCTTACAGTTGCCCACCAAGTAAGTTCTGAAACCTTTCAAAGCTTCAAAAGCTCCAGTAAAATTCCCAAAGACCTATTTACTCACCTTGGTATCAGCCTTTTCACAGCTTTGTATGATTTTTCCCCTCTCCCCTTCAGAGAAGTTGGAATATGTGAAAAAAAGATCATAAAAGATCAGAAAAATATATTCAACAAGATATTCCCACAGAGGATACTTCCTGTATGGTTGGAGTGATGAACCAAACCAAGGCTGTAACCCATTGGAATTCCCTGGGTAACTTCCTGGGTTCTAGGCCTTGGTATGACAAATTGGGATTCCCTAAAGTCCAGGTTTACGCTTGGTCACCAAGAAAATGTAATATTTTGAGACCAGACCTTTATTTCAGAACTTTTGATTCTTTATTGAGAAAAAAACACAGTAGCAGTATAAATTAGACAACTAGAGATATGATCAGATTCAGAAACTGATTTGTGAAGAACAGAGTAGATCAAGGTATAATAAGAAAGGAAGAAAAGTTTTTTACCCTATGATTGGCCAAGCTGGAGTATAAGCAAAGGTTGAACCTTGGACCAGTTTTTTCAAAGAGAGGCCTCCAGCTGGACTTCTTTGGGCTCCTCCTGGATATTGAGATGATGTTGATTTTCCGAGGCAATTGCTTGGATTGACCCCAGCTTGGGTTACAAACTGAGCTTAAAAAGGATAGAAGGGAAGAAGAGAAGTAAAATTTACTATGGTTAATGAGGAACAAAGAATTGAGAGGGTAGATGCTTGAGGGGAAGGCAGGAGAGAACAAGGTGTTTGAGGGAAGATATTGTTTAGGTTGGTTCAAGCAATGAGGTAGGGGAAAGAAGATGCATCTGGTCTCGAGTAATTGGGATTCTGCGCCATAAAAAAGCACCCTGCCGCAGATTTGAAAGTTTTCATCCAACAGAAAAAGCCATTTTTATATTTTTATTCATTCAATCAAGAATCGGAAAAAATATATTAATCAAAAAAGACCCATTTATTCAATTTGAAAAGAAAGGGCTTTAATTCTGATTTAATCACTTTTTTTTTTTAGGTTATTTTTATTTATGTATATATTTATATTTATTTATACAATTATATTTCTTTATAAATTTATATTTATGTATACATTTATATTTATGTATATATTTATATTTATGTATACATTTATATTTATGTATAAATTTATATTTATGTATAAATTTATATTTATCTGAATAATTATATCTATGCTTATATATATATATATATATATATATACATATATATAAGAATCAAAATTGAATTTTAACATCAAATGCCTGGTTACAAGCCTGAATACAGACAAATTTTCAATTTTTCTTGGCTTAAGTGATGATTTTTTTCAAAAAATAGTCAAACAATTGTTGGAAAAACCGTTCTTGGAAGCTGCACTTGTAGTAGGAACTGCAAAATCTTTCCAGGCCATTTGGGAAATAAGTGGCGTATTTCCTGACTTATAGTGCATTATTTAAGGAGTTTTACGCCCTCTGACTCAGGGTCTTCCTTGAATTCCTGGATAATTTCAGATTGAACTACCTCTGCTTGACCTATGGGCCAATACAAGGCTAAAGATAAAAACTTTTGGAAAATTTTAGTAGTGGAGCTTAATGTTGTACTATCTTGTGAATGTTGAGATGGAGGGCCCCATAAATCCGCCTCAAATTGGCATGCAGTTTCACAAAACATGTAAATGATATTTTTTAACATTCATTTTGAATTTTCACTCAGGAAAGCTAGCCTGAGTATCCCAGAAATTGGTCTTGAAGGTTGGATTCAAGATGATTTCAACTATTTAGGCTGGTTGTTTGAATGCATTATTTTGAGGTAAACTTCAATATTTTTTATGATTGAATTGGCTGGGACCATGAGTTGAGATTGGCCATAAAGTCCTTCATTGACTGCATGGATATGCTTCATGATAATCATATATATTTGGATTGATTTGTTTAAAGATGGATAATTTGAAGCACAAATAATTTTGGTTGCCTTGGATAGGGGTTGAATAGGAGAACTTATGTTTTTGGCTTGATTACATTCATTAGTTTTCAATCCAAAATTTTCAGTTTCAGCTTGAGCTTTGAGGAAATTTGTGCACAAATCTTTCAGTAAAAGTGCATGCTGAAACATAGAAAAATTTGAGTTCCATCAATTTGAGACATTTAACTCAAGGAATTCAATTCTTCTTTTAAAGATCTGTTTGATAAAATAAAAAACCTTCTCAAATTTTTCACAATGTTGAAGGGGAAAAAAACCATTACAAAAACCATGGGCTTCTTTGATTATAGCTCATTAATAGAACTGTGTGCAATCAATTCTAGTAGTGAGGTATCCAATTCCCATGGTGTTCTTTGTACCATTCTTTTTTTCTCCTTATTTCATGTTGGGGTTTGGAAGTTCATTTCTGATAAACTGTTTTTTGTCTTCCATGATTCAAAGCTACACAATTTCAGCTTTTTCTGCCAGTTTGATGACATGAAAAAAAGCTCCAAGCAGATGGGTTGCATTTTTGAAGCAACTGATTTCATTGGAAATTTTTTTTTTCATATTTTTATTGGTTGAGAAATTTTTGGAAGTGATTTTAAAAACCTTATCACTTGCACCAAATACTTGAGAAATTTGTGTAATTGCTCTGCAAACATTTCTCCTGTGTCTTTTCCTGTGAAAGATAAAAAATTAATTCATGTGCTTGAAAATAATCCTGCAAAAAGAGAACAAGAAGAAAAATACCTTGCATAGGAGGGACTTCAGGTTTCAATTCATTAAGCCCAAATTTCTCCTCAATTTAATGTGCTTTCACTGCCATAAAAGCCACATAATTGGAGGAGGTTCAATTGTCAGTTGTAAATGAAATGAGTTTTTTTTAATTATGTTCTGGCTTGATGGTTTCCTGTGTTTCCAGAAAGGCCCAAGCAATATTATTGTATAAAATAAGTTTAAATTTGTTGATAATGAGGTTTATGGCCCCAGGCTTTCAAATTTGGAATAGTTCCTAGAAAAAATTCTTTCAAAAAGGGCAAATTTTAGATCACACTCAGCCATGAAATAAACAAGCAAATTATTCAGTGTTTCACTATTGATCTCCTTCTGAAAAATATCCAGCCATAAATGAGCTCATGAATATTAATTACAGAAGCAAGATAATTGAAGAAAAAAACCTTTGAATTTAATGCTCCAGTCCTGGTCCACTTCTCTAGATAAAATTGTGATTCCTTCTTGGTATCCTTCAAAATTTGTGGGTCAGAAACTTGAGGGATTTGCATCAGATTTCCATGGAAAGTATTTTTGCCTCCAATTTTAACTATTCTTGAGGTTAGAACCACATAAATTCCCTTATTTTCCAGTGACCTAAAAAATATCATTCTTACCATCAACACCTTCCTTAAAGTAGTTTAAAACCCAGCTTCATCTGTGGGTTTTGTATACTACAAGAGGGGGTTTTTTCTTTAATCAGATCATCAAGGTTATTTGGATTGGACTGGGTAAAAATTGAAGGAAATTCATGGGGATCAGGTGGAGGAGAATTCATTTTTTTTTATGTTCTTAAAAAATGAATTAGATTGATGAACTTGGGTAGTTTTGAGTTACTGAAATGTTTTTGAATAGGTTAAAATGATGTGTCAATTATGATGATGTAGAGGAAGAAAAAAATGAGGTTAACATATATACAATTCACCCACAGCTCTGTGGAATTCCTGGTAATTTTCAGGGTCTGGGATTTGGGATGAGTCTCATACATTTCCCAAAACCCTGTTTTACAGCCTTAGAGCATCTCCAATTGTTGGAGAGCTTGGCTTCTCAGGAAGCAAGTTTCTAGCCATAAAAAATAGCTAGAGATCAATTTATTGCATGCATTGCCAATTACTCACTCCATCAGGCTGGTGCAGCTAGCTAAAAACCCAAAAAAATAATATTTTGTGCCATTTCAGCAGGTTGATAGCCAGGTCTCTCCATGTTTGAAATTTGTTTGAAAAACTAGGCTAAATTGCTACAAATCATGTTCATGGTCAAAAATTGCCTCTCATCTAATCCATTGCATTACTTCAAACCTTTAAGCTTCCAACCACCAACCTACCACCCAACATCAGTTAAAAATCAAGATTACTACCTTCCTCACCCTCAAAAAATCCTTTTGATTTCCCTAAAATTTTGCATATCAACAATTCTTCCTTGAAGGTGAAGAAGAACTTCATAAAATTGAAATGTGTTACCAAAAAAAAAATGATAAAATGCAACTGGGTTGAAGGCCATATGAACTGCATGGCTTATCATTTCAATTCTTATGCAAGATATGCCAACCAGATGTTTGAAAGTAGATTAAGAATGGGAAAGGCTACCTTCTAGAGACTGGTAAAGTATTCATGAGTTCATTATCCCTATTGGACCCAAATAGAAGTAATCAAATTAAAACTTCTGACAGAGAAATCCCTTCAACTTTTTCAGAAAGAAATCAATGTTGACATCTTTTTTTAAAAAAAAAATGATTAATTTTCATTATTTTTTTCAGGAATTTTTTAGAAAAATTGGTCTTTTCCTCATCAGAAAATCAATTGTGAAATTCATCAATTTCCCTGTGGATGTTCTTCTGACTGCACCAACAAATATGTTTTAATTTGAAAGACAACTGAAAGAGAATCATTGAAAAGATTTTTCAACAATATTGTGTTTTTATCTGAGGGGGGATTCCTCAGAGATTTGGCAGATGAACATCTCTTGGTTATCATGAAGGAATAGGTAGCCCATGGTTTCCCTGGATGTCATGGTAGAATCAATGGAATGCATGGGGGCAGGAAGAAATTCCCTTAATCTTGGGCTGATTGGTTTCAAGGAAAAGAAGGATCTTCAACAATTGTTTTAGAAGGAGTAGCATTATTGAATTTAAGTATCTGGCACTGTTTCTTTGGCTCACCCAGGAATCACAATTACATCAATGTAGTCAAAAATAGTCACAAATTTGATGAATTTATCACAGGTATGGTTTTTTGTAATTTTACTCAGCTTATTGCATGTTTGTTTGACTTATTGATGGATTTCTTTTGGTAATATTTTAAGTAACTTCATCAAATGTATCTTATGAGCTCAGCAATCATCATATATATATGATACTATTTGGCTAATGGAATATACCCACAGTGACCTGTTTTGGTGAAATATCCCAGATGGCCTCAAGATCCTGCAAAAAAAATTTCAATAAGCTTCTTGAAGAAGCCAGAAATTTCATAGAAAGAACATTTTTATTTTTGCAGCGTTCATTTGGAATAATTCCTCAACCCAGTAGAATTTGTCTGAAAGAAGATATAGTGAATATTATGAATTGCGTTATAATTCTTCATAATATGATTCTGGATGGAAGGTTTCCTTTTGATATTTTAATCAATTATATTTTTTGCAGGAATACAAGCAATAATATCTACTCAAATACTCATGATTATGATTTATTTCATTCTTTTCAATATCCTACTCAAAATTCTTGTAGGCTTCATGATTCAAAAATTCATTAAAAACTCATCAGTGATTTCAAGATTTACCATTGGATGAATAGAGGAATTGACATTTGATTATTTTAAATTTCTCAATATTTTATTTCCATCTTTTTCAGTGCATATTTCATCAGGTTGCAAAATATGAGTTGATCTTCTCTTTGCTACTTTTTTTGTGTTTTTTTGTTTCCAACCAGAAATAAAAACATGTATTTCAATTCATAATTCTCCATTTCATTTTTCCAGAGAGTATGGAGTTGAAACACAATAAAGAAAAAAAGAAAAACAGGTACAGCCCAATTTGAGGGAGTAAAGAATCATATAGGCATATGATTGGAGTAATTAGGTGTAATACATACGTATTTTTATTCAATCACCCTTTAGATTTATCCTGGACATTTCTCTTCAAAATCCTCAGCATTTTTTTACTGCCCTCATCAAAACAGGCTTCTTCAGATTGCAAAATGACAGTCAAATATCACATCTAAACAATGTTCATATCCACATCTTTTTTTAAAAATCAGGATATTAACTTGATGTGCCAATTATTTGACATATTTCAAATTTGTCTCTGAGTTCAAGAAAAAATTCTTTGCAGATTTCACACCTTCTGGTTGAGCCAAAGAATGGGCAATGGAGGGTAATGATGGGAGTTGGCTGACTAGGTAATTAGCTTTGCTGTGTCTCTAACTTGAAGTGGTTTCACCAATTCATTTGGGATGGTGTTGGAGGATTCCCAGGCCCCTTCAACCTTGAATTGTTGCCCTGTCAGCCATGAGCCAAATCAATTTGTCCAAATGTCTGCACAACTCATATGTATTGTTAGTAAAGTGGTTAAGTCCTGGGCTCATATTCCATTGTCTGACACCAAGGTCATTGTTTCAACCCACTGTACAACCAATAATGAATGATGACCAAGAGTTTTAGAATTATATAATAAATTTTGATAATATTTCATAATATTTCATAATATTTTAAAAGTATGTTTTTAGGAGTATTGATTATGAAATTGGTACCCTGATAATATATATTATCAAGATGGAGATCCAATTGAACTTGAATTTAAGTTATGAGGACTCAGATGAGTCCCAAATATTTATAAATAACTTCCCAATATGTTCCATTCTTTTGGGAATAAGTTATAGTAATTATTTTAAGCCATACTCTCTACTCTGTATAGACAAATTGCGTAATCTTAATCTTATCCCCCTTTAGGATGTAAATATACTTTGATATACTTCACTGAGCCCTAAGAGCTTCCAATCAGACGGCCTTGAGCTCAGTTTTAAGGTATAAACCTTGTAATACAGTTGCAAAGAGTATACATACTCTATATGTATAATGTCTGCAAAGGTACCAGAAATTAAGAGATAAGTACATGCCAAGGCTATCAAGTTATATTTAAAGAGAGGTATGTAATCATTCTGGGGTTTTCTAGGACTTCTACACCATCCCTTTGACTGATTTTAAGTCATAGCATCATTAAATTAACCTTTGGGGTATGTAAATAGAACCTTTTACATTGAAAATTCTCCCCAATGAGTACTAGTACCCTATTTCTCATTGGTTATGATGTAATGGGGTTCTGAGCTCTTGAGGATGAAAACAGGGAGAGCCAGCACTCCCCTGATGATCCCTTGAGTCCCCTGAGGGCTTATTTTAACTTAAAAGAGGAGGGTCTTCACCCTATAGCCCCTTCCTCAGTTATTTATTATACATTATTGATCCAAGAATACAGCAAGAGTTAACAAGCCCATTAAACTTAATTTCAAGAAGAAGATTGAATGGGGCCTTAAACTTAAGTATTAAAATCAATTCATAATCAAGTTCTCAAATCCAAGTTTGTGTGGGAAGTCCTTTGGAGTTGTAAAATTGATTGTTACTTTAAAGGGTATGAGTTTACCTTTGTAAGCAAGGCTCCTTTTGGATTTATTCAATTAAAGCTAGGTCCCTTATCTCTTTATAGAGATTAATGTGTGGCCTTTTTACTCATAATACTCTAGTATTATTTGAGTTTTATCTCTCTGTAACAGTCTTACTTTTTTAATAAGTCAATAAATAATTTTGCATTGGTTTTGTCTTAAATTTTGCAGGTTTAACCATGGCCCAAGTGTAGCATGAGAGGTTAAATCCCTGAAAGCCCCTTTGTTTGTTGTTGATACATATCCTTTGCTTGATGCATCCAGTCCATTGGAGTTGCTCCACTTGGTGGAAATTGTTCAACTGCACAATAGATGTCCAAAAAATTCAAGGTTGTGGTGTTGGGGTTGGCCAATCTATAGTTTGAAGAGTAAAATGATGGTGAGTTCTTGGGCCAAGTATAGTGAGAGACCAAGTGAAAAACAATCTTACCTGGTCTGGATACCTTCCCAATCACAGTGAGTTGCTTTGCAATAGATATTGAAGTCTTCCTCAACCCTCTTGAAGAAAGTGATGCCTGTTTGATTTGTTGCAAATTCTGGATTTTTGCTGACATGGATGCAAGATCAAGCAAGCTGATCCTTTTCTTGAGGGGTCCAGTTGGGGGCTTGTTTCTTTTTACTCTTGTTACTATTGGTTGCTATGCCGGATGGGAGGTTGGTTGGGTCTATGTCTGGTGATTGTGATAATATTGGATTGGGATGGGGGGGGGGTATGGGGATGGCAATCAAGGAGGGAGGGAGTTGGGGGAATGGGGGATATTGGAGCTGGGGCTGGGGAGGGGATATTGCAATGTGCAGATGACAGTCAAGGGGGATATCAAAGCTTGGATGATGGAAGGGGATATTGGGAAGGGATGTTGAAGGGGGCTGCTAGCAAGCTTGCTAAATTCTCATAACTTGATGGAAAATAAGTTATGGTGCTAGCTTGTTAGCAAGCTCCTAATTTTACTCAATTGTGAAAATTCCTTGGTAAACTTAGCTAACAAGCGGGTTTACCCAGATGATTGGAGATGCTCTTAGTCCCCCCAAGTTGCATCACCCGACCCCCGCGGAGGCTACCCGATCCGCCCGTCTGAGTCTTGACCGCTCGACCAAGCCCCGGTCGGTCAATACCAAGCAAGACTTGGGCCCTCTCAGGAGCTGCCCACACCAACCACCCATCATTGGGAACAGACTTCAATCGCAAGTTTCCTCATTGAGGGCAGAATTAGGCTTAAGATACGGTTTCCACCTCCAGGATTTCGAAGAAATGGTTAATTCTATGATCTCAATTATCATTTTTTGGACCCGAGCGCGGTATCTAACCACCATTGCTCGGGCATTTTTTGAACTAGGCAGATGAACCTATCAATTTAGTGCTCTCAAGTCAGGTGCGTCGTATTTCTTTATCATCATTTCGTCTAAGAGGCCTGCTCAACTCGTTCTCATCTGATATCTGATACTTCCTCCGCTTTTTCACAGGTTGCTAGTCGTTTTGTGTCGTCGAGTGATCTAGAGTCTGCGAGATTAAAACGTGAAGAAGAATGGAAAGCTACCTACGAAAGACTTGGTCAGGTCGGTTTGGATGTCAACTTACTACTTCAACCTTCAAACTCCTCCTGAATAAACTTTGAACTCTATTACAGGAGCCTCCTCCGATGCCCAAGGAAGAGTATGACGGGCGTTCGTTGTATGAGAAATTGAAAGAGACGAAGGATAGAAAACAGGAGGCTTTTGAAGAGAAATTGAAATTCAGTGCGTCGATTCTCCATCTATCAACCCTGAATCATTACCCTAGTGGGATAATCGGAAACTATCCTTTTCCATCAAGGCTACTCGCGTGAATCCAGCGCTTACCATAGTCTCAGAGAATCAATTTAGGGCTCTAGATGATGAAGAAGTGGCTTTTTTGGACGACGCAGCTCAGGAAAAACGTGCGGCTGAAATGGCGAAAGAACGAGAGATTCGGCAGGAGATGAAGCGTTTTAAGGAGTTGAGTAGCTACTCCCACGATACTTCTTTGTTGCCTCTCAAGCCCCGGCGTTCTAAGAACCACGTTAATCGTTCGGAATAATTGATTTAAAACCAAAAAAAAAAAACTTGATCTAAGAGCGATCGCCTCTAGGTCAACGGAATCACCTACCATCATCCCTCCCTTGGCACCCATCTCGGCCGTTGAAGTTCCAGGTGAAAAGGGCGCACCTGGATCCTGCAAAACTAAGGTTGCCAGCACTACGACAATGATACCTAAGAAGTCTCGTAAGGCCAAAGATTTCCAAAGATCATTTCTAGCTGGAGCGATCAGGCCAAAAACCACTCACGAGGGATTCTCCACCGCCAAGAAAAGAAAGTCCTCAAACGCATGCGAAACTGATCCTACCGTACAACGGTCGACTGACTTATCTAACTCTCTCACTGCCGATCCAAAAGTTTCATCCTCCCAGTTGGTGAATGGCAGTCCTAATACAAAAAAAATCAAAGCAGAGCCCTGACTAATCTTATCTAGATCGGTCCAGCGTTTTCTATGTAAACCTGTAACGTTATGTCTACCGATCCATGGTAAAGCTAGTGATTATCGTTAGTCCATTGGCCTTAGTAAACATATTCCTAATTTAATCTGCTTGTTTATTTTTTACAGGGTCCTTTCCATTGTGCAGTAATTGAATCCATATGATTAATGGGTAAGGAACCGTGCCAGGTACTCCCCAGATATTTGACCCCTTTTTGATGTCAAAAGCCATTGTATGACATCTTACCTTCACTTGTTGCCCATGCACCTACCAGATTCCATTTTGGTATTTTATTTTATTTTTTCTTCTTGAGATTATGGAACCACCCTTTTTCCTTTGAAAAGGCTCAAAATCTAGTTGAAAAGGTCCATACGTCAAATCAGCTTGGTGAAAAAGGGCTGAAGCAAGGGGGAACAGAGCAAATAATACTTGTAGCTTAGGAGGACTTGGAAAATATTCAATTAGGGTGTTGAGTTTTTTTGGGGCATTATTTCTCTCATGCCCCAAAACTGATTGAATTTTTGAAGTTGTCCTAATGCTTCCAAAATTATCAAAAATTTCTTGTGAAGGTTTAAGAAACCCAGTCACAGGGCTGCAGCTCTGAATTTTCAAAAAATTAAATTCTTGGAACATCCACGTAATAAAGGGGTTCTCCTTGTGGGGTGATGGTGCAGAGATGTTTAACATCCATGAGTGAAAGGATAGTACCTGTGAAAACATTAATGACCTATGTTTTATCATTTATTATTTTTTACTATTTTTTATTATGTTTTATTATGTTTTATTTTTTATTATTTTTTATTATTTTTTATTATTTTTTATTATTTTTTATTATTTTTTATTATTTTTTATTATTTTTTATTATTTTTTATTATTTTTTATTATTATTTATTATTATTTATTATTTTTTATCATTTTTTATCATTTTTTATCATTTATTATTATTTTTTATTATTTTTTATTATTTTTTATTATTTATCATTATTTATCATTATTTATTATTTTTTATTATTTTTTATAATTCATAATTACTTTTTATTACTTTTTATTACTTTTTATTTTTTATTCATTTTTATTTATTTTTGTTATTTTTGAATATTTTGATCATTTTTTATTATTTTTCCTTATTTTTTATTATTTTTTAGGAAAGGAATTTTCTCATGGGCACAAATGTTTAAATCACAGATTTTTACATCTGTGAAACATACCTCACACATGGATAAATCCTTCATTTCACAGATGTTTTAGTATTTTTTTTCTAGAATTAGACACAGCAGCTCTGTAGCTGGGCATTTCAAACCCTCAAAAAAAATCTTTGGTAATCTTAGAAGCATTAGACACCAGAAGAGGTTTCATGTACCTTGCTACCAGTGTCATCAAGGAAGCTCTAGTTGGGTCTTTCTCCATTCTCTAGTTGAATCTATCTCCATTCATGAATCAAAGAGTTTGTGCAAAATTCACCATGACTTCCCAGTCGAGCTTAGTCACAGCTTGGCCTGAGCTTTGTCATATGTTGATCTTGAGCTCCTAGATAAAGCTTACTTGCAAGTGTTGTCAAATTTTTCACAGTAATTACACCTCTAAAGATGGATTCAAAAAATAAAACAATTCCAAAAGACCAAGTCTCTCATTCCATTTTTGAATCCTTTTCTTTGCCTTTTTGATTGATTTTTTTTTGCTGATTTAAGCTCTCAGAAATTGAAAGAAAAATACAAGAGCTGTTGATATTTTTCTGGGGTTTTTTTTGGATGTATTGTTACACCTTGAAAAGTTTGTTTGAAAAATCAAAAAAATCAAAAAACCAAATTTTCCATTGAAATTTGAATCCTTTTCTTTACCTTTTTAAGAAATTTCTTTGGCTGATTTAATATCTCAGAAATTTACAAAAAAGGAAGAGGATTTCAAAAAATCTATTTGGGGATTTTTTGGATGTATTCTTACACCTTAAAAAATCCATTTAAAAATTAAAAAAATTCAACAAATTCAATTTTTTGATTGCATTTTTGGATCCTTTTCCTTGCCTTTTTAATCAATTTTTTTGGTTATTGAAACTCTCAGTTTGTGATTTTTTTGATGTATCCTTGGCCTCCAAAAATTGAGCCCAACTTAGATAAACTTGAAAATAACACATCCCAAGCAGGAGTGGTATCTTTAAAACATATTTAATTTTATAAAAAAACATGATTTTTTTTTCTTTGAGTTCCAATACAAAGACTTCATTTACCCTGCAAAAGTAATTCCACATATTTTTCATCTTCAAGATTTCATAGGGGATTGAAACTGCATTTATAGCAGCAGCCATTTGTTTGGAGAGGAAACCAGGAGACTGTATTGAAGTAACAAAATAAAT
The DNA here is from genome assembly GCA_025617555.3 of Puccinia polysora. Lineage (NCBI taxonomy): Eukaryota > Fungi > Basidiomycota > Pucciniomycetes > Pucciniales > Pucciniaceae > Puccinia > Puccinia polysora. The sequence goes on along the minus strand of CM062619.1, from coordinate 20,530,048 downwards.
GGTGAAAGAGCTGGATTCAAACCAAATTTTCAAGGACTCAAGGTTAATGCATGAAATCTGGAGTGAAATATTCAAAGAAGCTAGAAGGCAACTGACCTACTTTTCTGGCCCAGCTCCCATAAATATGTGGATGAAATTTCCATGCCAGGGTTTCCTTCTGGCTGAAACATATAAGTGTCCAGTCGTTCTGGTTTCTTCTTTAATTCCTTTCCCTATCTTCTTCTGAATTCCCATCCCACCCCAAACTCCAAATTTTCTCCCATTTGCATCATTCTTCTAGAAGATTTCAAGCATATATTCTCCTTCAAGTTTAATTCTGATCCTTGGCCAGCTCCTAAATTAGATGCACTTCATAAAAGCTTTGTGACCAAGAATTCCAAATCTTGTAAAAAAATTGTTCAGAAAAATTTACAGCTTGGTAATTCCTGGGTCTCTCTCAAGCCTCCTTAGACCCCCCCCTCCCAGGTAAGCCCCTCCTCTCCCTTAACTTCTCCTTCCTGCTCTCCTATCTTAACGTGAATTTCTATCTATTATAAAATAATCTAAGGAAGAGAAAGATAAATCAGATCCAGAAAAGAGGATCAAAATTGACTCACCAATACCACCAACACAACCAGCCCAAAGAGAACAAGATATAATTGATGATTCAAGCCAGATTAGTCATTGGGAATATCCTGATTCACCCTATGACAAATACTTAAATTACTATTGATTTCCATAAGTACTTATACTCACCCATTCCCTCATTCAATAAATTCAATTCATCTCAGATGATGATTATACCTCTGGCACAAACAAAAACAGGTACTTGGCCTAGGATCTTCATTTTTCCACCACTCAACATCATCATAAATTGTCATCCCAGTGAAATTCAAACCAAAACAAAGAAAAAAAATCACCACCACCATAATCATGATCACCAACCCCATAATCATGATCACCAACCCCATAATCATGATCACCAACCCCATAATCATAATCACCATCATCAACATTGAGAATCATTTCCACCACCATCACTGATCATTGATCTAACTCATCATCAGCTCAGCATTAACTCTAGCTTTTTGACCAACAAATGTCATCCATCCTCACTTCAGTCCTCCTCTGAATATCATAAACCTTTATTTTATTAGCCCTGTTCCATCAAAACAACACCAACCTAAAGCAATAAATACTAATCAATAATTAATTAAATACAACCAAATCAGCCATCCAGCTCATCCCCAGCCAACAAGAACATTGCCATCATCCATTGATTCATACACCCTTGACTACCCCTACTTATGCCTTAGACCCTGCCTTACTCTTGGCTACCATCCATTCTTGTATTTATTTAATGGCCTTGTTGAGAGGTTGAAGATCATAAACTTTTCTAATTTTACCATTACTCTTGAGGACACAGAAGACAGGGCTGGAATAACTGGAAGTTGAATTTTCATATAGACCAGTACAAAATTGTTCATGGACCAACTTGATAACTTCTTTGAATTTAGCAGCAGGGATTGGGATCTTTTTCTTTTGCCAAGGATCATTTTCAACTACAGGGATGATATAAGGGAGGCCATAGGACTCTTTCAAGAGAACCCTCTCTTCTTCACAAAAATCAATGGGCATTTTTTATCAAATTCAACTCATCTGGAAGAAGCCATCCATCTAGACCAAAGTTGACCACCTTCAGACGCTTTTCAGTGACACAACCATTAGGCACAAAGGGACCAGTAAGAGATCAAGGTAGACCACAGTAAGGATCACAACATAAGGGAGGGTGCATAAGAGGAGGATTGAGGTTGAGAGGAATAGGCTGGTTGACTGGTTGGACCTTTTTTGAAACTGGCTTACACTTGTTAGAAAATAAGAGAATTTCCTATTTCCTCCAAGAGTTGACCAGTGAGACTTGAATACAGAAGCTGAGACCAAGTTCCAACATTTTCCATGTCCAATTTTCTGCAATATCCTTGAAGGGTGCATTTTCCATAAAGGGAGAACCAGGAGATAATACTTTGATCACATGTGTGGCACAAGGTTGGTTTTTAAAAATGATGGTAGAAGGTTGCCCTAGCAGTGCACAATTGGGAGGACTTACTTCTACCCCAAATTGCCCCCACTGAAGCCCATATTCCTCCATACCAAAGCCACCAAGAATAGAATTGAGATCAGGATCTAGTTTATCCTCATTGTAGAGATTTGAACTGGAACTGAGAGGAGATTGATCAGACCTAAAAGTACAAGGAAAAGAAGACATTACATATCCAGAGAGAGAAGAAATATTTTTGGAATTTTCTATTTTTACATGTTTTTGATTTTTTTAATATTTTCCAGTTTAGATGAAAATGATGAGAAAAAATACAAATTAGCCTTTGGGATTAGAGTTTATCCTTTAGTTTAATTCCAAGGCTGAAAAGAACTGAAACTATCAGTAGGATCAACTATTCCCATAAAAAATGAGAGGAATTGAAATTATCCTTCTGCTTCCCCTTGAAAGACAATTTAGGAGGATGACAAGGGAAATATTTTTCCCAAAAACCATAATACAATGAAAAGAGAGGAACTTCAATCTTTCTACCATCAGCATCAGGGAGGAGAATTCTATCCCCAACTTGATCAAAAAACATCAGGGTAGCACCAAAATCCATTAAGAATGGTTGTCCCAAGATCATAGCACCTTCCAAACAAGTGATCTGAAAGTGACAGGTTCCAATGATATTTTTACAAATTATAACTGGGACATCTTCAGCAATACCAACCAATTCAAAAGATTGATTCCCTATCCCATAAACCGCAGAATTGAAGCTGACCCTAGGACTAAGCTTGATCTTCCAGGACATAGCATCCAAAATTAAGTTGAGCTGAGATCCAGAATCCATAAGAGGAGAAACAGTTTTAGCTGAATCACCAAGATAAAAAGGGAGAAAGCCAAGAGGACAGGAATAAATGTTGGAATCTGGGGAGGTATTTGTTCCACCAGAGTCCTCCATCAAAGTGCCAGAGGAGACCTTTAATTAATCAGGAGCAATCTCCACACATCAATGAGAGAACCATTTCTTCATTCCTTCAGCAACGGATGGAGAGATTGACAGTAGTTCAGCCACAGATAGATCAGGAATTTTGAGATCAGAAATTTTCTTTAATACCCCTTCCACAGCATTTGGGTGTTCCTTTGAAATTGACTCCTTGAACCAAACTTTGGGCTTGGTGGAGGGAGGAAGTTCAGGTGAAGCAGGAACTAAGATGGTATCAGAATTTTGAGGTGATTTGGATGAGGGAGGTGGACCAGAGTGGTCTGGAAGCCTTTCCATGAGTGTTTCCTTTTCCACTTCCATTTCTTCTACATCAGAGGAAGGAGGATCAGGTGAGGATCAATTTTTAACCAGTTTTTGAAGAATTGAAGTTGGCAAGGAAGGAGCCTTATGAGGTTTGGGTTCCTCATGTTGTTTCCTAGCTGGATTGGATTGATAAGCCCCAGAAAGACTGGAGGAGGAGATGGCTGGAGGATACCAAGGTTGGAGAGTACCACAGGAATATTGAAAATCAAAAGAGGCAAAGATGCCTTCATAGGAGGTGGTGGCTGATAAAAGTCCACCACATGAAAAATAGGGTAAGATGAATCAAAAGGGATCAGAGCACCATTAGGAATAAATAAATTGTTCCCCTTCTGCTCCACCAACTTTTCCTCCTTATACTTCTGGAGTTCAAGAAATTCAACAGTTCCCTGGCCTTCCCTATGACATTAGTAGAAGACCAGAGTCAATTTAGGAAAAGAGCTAGAGGGTTTAGGAGTAGCAAGAGAAGAAATCTTTTGATCAATTTTTCTCTCAAAAGCTTGAATTATTTTGGTGATTTTGTCTATAGTAGGAGATTCCCGGTTGGACTGACTTGAAGTATATTGGTGATTTTTTCTATAGTAGGAGATTACTGGTTGGACTGAGGATCCAATTCAGGCCTGCAATCTGCCTCCATCTTAATCATAATTCTGTTTGACTCTTTGAAAGAAGGATCATGGACTGGTTCAGTTTTTCTAGGTTTCTCAAAAGTTAAAGCAGTTTGACCTTTCATAACTTCAACCACAGTACCCCTAAGGACAAGGAAAACAGGGAGATTAAATCAATTATCCCTGGCGTTGATCATTGATCCAGATTTTACCAATTCTTCCCTAATTCTTTCCTGCACAGCTAGCAATCAAGATTGAAAAAATTGCACTCAAACTTTGTCCACCATATGGATTTGATTGTTTTGGATAAGACAATTTTGGATTGGATCCCATCAATTTCTAAAATAATGATAGTCAGAGGCTGAAGTGAAATCACAATTTCAGATCCATTGAGAGACAAGTGCATCCAAGTCCTGCAAAGTAAACCAAGCTACATCTATTTTCCCCTAATATGCCAGAATTGCTTCCCTAAGAAGCATCCAGTTATGAGATTCAAATATGTTGAATGAATTGATTACTTCCATGACTTCATCAGAGGAGATAAAGAATTGTAACTGGTAGGCCATATTGTATTCACTTGCCCCATCCACTTCAGCAGTCATTTTTTAAAAGTCCAGGAACCATTCAACATTTAATCCTTTGAACCCTAGTTTCTTGTTCTGAGGTTTGATCTTGACCATCCTAGGTTGAAAAGAGGTTGTGGGATTACAAACAGATGCCATTTCAAAGAACAGAGTTCCTAGAGGATCCAAAGAGCCAAATTCCAAAGTGGCTCACAATTGTGGCAAAAGTAGGGTTTTGCAAAAAAACAACAAGAATCTTTCCCAAGCAGTGCACAATTGGGAGGCTTTACTTATGAGATATGTTGCCTCCATGGATCAGATCTACAAAAAGAGAAACAGAGAAAAAAAAGGAAAGGATTGGATTTTGAAGTTGATTCCAAACATTAGGGGACTGTAAATCCCAAGGTTTCTGGTTTGATCCCAGCCTGGGGTACCAAATGTAAGACTCCAAATGGTGCTGAGCCGCAGGCATTTCTGTTGAGGGGAAAGGTTCTTTTTAGGCTTCCCTCTTGAGCATTCCAAAAAATATTTAAATGTAACCCAAATCAAGGTCCAGAACCTTATGAATGAGGAATCAATCAAAGGGATGAGTTGGATAGCAGTTGGTTGCGGTGGAACAAAACTATCTGAGGCAAGATGGTGCGGAAAGACTTTAAAAGAGTAAGTTAAAGTTTTTTCAGAGTTAAATGGAACAAGGCAGTTGTAAGTAACAATTCCCACAAGCTAATAACTCTGGTTGTCAGCAGAAGATTAGGAAAGATCAACTCAATCCCAACCAACCTCCAGGTTCTCAATGAAATTGCCCAACTCTCCACAATCAATCACTTGAAGGGTACAAGATAACTGTGGGTGGCTGTGCAAAACAAAAAATTTGTTTCATGAAGCTCTAGAGGCAAATAAATGACAGATTTGAACAAGAATAACCCAACACTTCTCAAGGGACTCAAGAATAGTGTGGCAGAATTCAACTTTTAAAGAAATGAAGGAAGGTTTAACACTCCAGTTTTCAAGCTTAAAGAAACCTCTCAGTCAAAAATTACTGGTTCTGGAATGATGATCAAAAAAATTATCAAGACCAGTATGGTCAAAAGAAAAGATCAAAGAGTGGTATAACACACTCAAGAATTCAATCAGATTAATTCTTCTTCAACCAGCAAGCCTATTGGTTGGAAATAACAGACAAGTTCACAGATGGAAACATAAAAGGTTTGAGTATGGAGGCTCAAAATATCAAGGGGCAATCAAAAGATATACCCAGGATAAGAATGTTCAGATAAAGGGGAAGGGTCCCATGGATTTATTGATTGATTATAGTGATGATGAGCAATCATGGATCATGGATGATAAGATGGATAGATCCTCCTGAAAAAGGCAGGGGAGAGCCCCTTGTTTTATGGGCAAGAGGACCTGTAGTCTACTTACAAGAGGTAACTACAAATGAGTGCGGAAAAAATATTAATTAATTAATTAAATTTATTTTATTCTATTTTATTTTTATTTTATTTTTTGAAAATGAAAAATGGATGAGGGAAAAATCAAGCTGTGAAAAAAAATAAAAAAAATTGGCAACAGGATGCGCATGTCATGTGAAAAAAAGAAAACAGATGAGAAAAAAGGAAACCTGCCTGCCTCAAGGAGGACAGGGGAAATAAAGCCGCGCTGAAAATGCAATGGTCAGGTGTTGACCGTTGCCAGTGAGTGTGGTGGGAGAATTGAGTGGATGTTTGCAAGCTTTGGGGGGTGAGAGTTGAGGGCAGATGACCGGTGAGAAAGGTTAAGGTGGTTGGTGGAGATGATGTTGACGGGTGTAAGCAAGCTGACCAAGGCGCTCACTTGTGTTTTTTGTTGGAAATAGGAAGGATCAATGGTTGATATGGTCACCATTGTTGTTTCAAAACAAATTGCAAGCAGATGGGCGGTAATTCTGGCTGTTGGAAGCTGATCAATGACAAGGTTGAAGGTTCCGGTCCCAGATGAATGAGGGGGGGAATCAATTGGGTGATGAGAGTTGGCAAATGACAGCTTGCAACAAGTTGATGGCTTGTTGCTGATGGGTGTTGGAGGTTGAGTTTGGCAATGGATCTTTTTCTTCATTGATGGGCGGGATTGATGGCCAATCAAAAGTTGGAGAAGGGATGAAGGATGATGTGGATGATGAGAATGGCCATGGTTTGCGCACACTTGGCCAAAAATCCACGCCACAAGCGCAGCAAGGAGGAATCAAATGGGGGTTCTGGAAATTTGAATGCCTGAGGAGCCCTGCCTAGAATGCTATGACAGAGAAGAGTTTTTAAAACAGAAGACAGAAGGGTTGCAATAGTAACACAAGGAATATATCTTCTTTTTTTTTTGCCTACGTTGGATAAAAGATTATACATAAAAGAAATTTAAAAAAATTCCCATTTCCTGAGGTGTCCCAAATTGGTCACCACAACAGCCATTGGGGGATTGATTCAATCCAATCCTTGGACTTCCCCCCTGCTTGATCTTCCCTATGGTGTCTGTTGACTTGATTATACAATCAGGAACATGGCCATTGGGGGATTGATTCATTCCAATCCTTGGATTTTCCATCATGCCTTATTTATGCCTTATTTATGTTATTTTTTTGGCTCATTTTTGAATCAGTTACTATTTTTGTAAGCATAAGAACAAGAAGCTTAAAGAGGAAAATGAAGAAGAGGAGGCATTTGAATGTTCTGGGGCAAAGTGGCAATGAATCCGTTAAGTTTGTCTGCATCACAGCAAGTAGGCAAGTTGATCCAAACCCAACCAAGATTGACATCACTGAATCCACCCTGAAGTTGTACACCAAGGTCAAAATGGGACAAGCAATCATTAACCCAATCAACAGACCTGCTTTCTGTCTTTCTGAGTGGTTCCCTTTCTCTAAAATTTCTTCTGAGTATAAAATTGTATGTGAAATGTTTGCTTGCCATCTACTCAACCGGACTACACACCTTCAACCTGTGAAAAAAACCAGTCCATAGTTTTTGGAGTTATTTTGGCTGATGGATGGAGAAAATTTAGCAACCAAGAATCCTTTGGAAAATATAGTTCAGCCAAAAATCTCTGCAAGGCTATAAGAAGAATTGCATTCCAGCCTCAAGCAGAAAAAGAAAAAATCATCTGGGCTGGAGAGTGGCTTTTGAAAAAACTTGGAGCATTTTCTCCAGCAATTTTTGAGGAGTGTCAGAGGGAACTCATTATGAATAAAATTCCTTCCATGAACCATATGGAGTATGATGAAGAATATAGAATTTCTGATTTTTTTCCTTCTCAACCTACACCCTTTATGATTTATAAAATCTCCCCCATCAAGATTCTGATGTTAATTCCTGGACTTTGGTAGGATGGATTCGCATCTTCAATCCCAAGAGTATACCTGATGAAACTTACACTGATATTTTGGCTGATGATAATTTTGATGTGATTCAAGGGCAGTTTGCATTTAGGTATTATCAGGTATATCTTGATTTGGCTAAATTTTCTGGAGTTACATTAGCTGCTTTCAAATCCAAATATTTTCCTCATCAAACTTGTGAAGGATTATCATCATCCACAAATTATAAACAAATAGGCTTCTCTTGTCAAATATCCAAAAAAATGGCACTAGCAGTCCAGAAATATGTTGATGTAACTTCAGCATTCTCAAACATTAGTGGATACAAAGAACAGATAAAAAATGCTTGTAAATAATTTAATTTGGATTTTTTTGGTGAATTCATAGCAATATATTCAAACATATTTACAAGCCGAAAATCTGAGCAATGTTTTCAATCTTTGTCATTGGTTGACCACTACTTACACAGGAAACCCCCAATGACAACCTTTTCTTTTTCTCTAATTGAGCACAATCTTTTTCCTTTTCCTCTTTCTTAAAATCCAATTCATATTTTTTCAGATTCCTTTTGGGATAAATCTTCTTCTGTTGGTTTTCTACCTCTGCCTCTATTTTCTCCTTCTGGGATATAAGCTCTGATCTCCATTTTTTGTCTTCTATTTCCAGATTACGCTCCCACGTCTCCCTCTCAAAGTCAAGTTTCTTGCTTTCAACAAAATTTTTCACTGTTTTTGAAGTAAATAAATCAATTTGATTTGTATTTTTTGGGAATATTTAGCAAGTCAAATTATTTTCCTTACTTGAATCTTGCTTCTCAATTATTCTTTCAAAGCCTCCAAAGCTAGAAGTTTGTTGCCTCTTTTGATGACTTTTTGGGTTGATCTTCATTGAATTTGGGGCCTTGCACTTTCCCTTGGCTGGGTTTGATGGAAGCTGACTGTCTTCACCCAGATTAAAAGGTGATGTAGGAGGCCCCATTGGCTTAATATTTCTGTTATTTTCAAGAGAAGGATGAAGCTTTTCATACAAAATCAGTTGAAATTCACCATTCAAGAAAAGACAAACCATACTTACTTGAGGTGAGTTATGTTTGGATTGTTAATTTGGACAGTCTTCCCACAAGCTAGTGGTATTGTTTGCTAAAATATGTATGCACTCACATGTGTGCTACATATAGGTGTAATCCAAATGGGATGCACTTATGGGCCTCTATGGCCAATTGGAAAACCACACAGACCACACACACCTGCGTGGATGTCATGGATTTGGAGAAACTGGCTCCAAAACACGTGAAATAGGTCATTTGGTACACAGGCCATCATGGGCCCATGGGGATGGATGGGCCGCCCCAGCCAAATTGGGCTTTCATGGGCATTATTGGGACCAAGGTTCATTTTGGACATACTTGGCCAGCCGGGCTGGCCCACCAAAGTAGTCCTCTTAGGTGTTTGGGCTGTGATGGCCTGTTGGGGGCCATCACCCATATTGCGGCCTGCTTGGGGCTGCTGTTTCTTGCTCTTGGTGGCCCTTTTGTGGGCCTGGTGGCCCGTTCAGGGCCTTTGTGGGGGGCGGAGGGACTCATTTGGAGTTCCTCCACCCTTTTTGGTTGTTGCAGCTGCTGCAACCAGTCCAGTTGCAGCGGCGGTGGGGGGAGCAAGACCTCACCTCCATTGCCGCAAGGGAGGGGAGGAGTTGGCAAGGCTGGTTGCAACAAGGCAACCGGTAGTGGGGGGGACTTGATCACCCTCCCACCATTTGAGAAGCAACCAGGCTGGTTGCAACAATGTCACCGGCGGTGGGGGGCACCTGACCACCTTCCCACCAACAAGGGGATCTATCCCCCCCCCTTTAACAAGGGGGAGGAGCGACGGGCTGAGGGGGTTCTGACCACCTCCCAGCCCAATTATTTTTAACAATGCCCTGGGGGTATCAACATCCAGGACCCTGGTAGGGGGATTTGACTTCCCCCTCCAGGGAATTGACAGAAAGAGGGGGGGAGGCATGTCCGCCAGTTACACCCCCCCCCTTGGTGAGCTTGAGACCAAACCCAGATGAGTTCTGGGTCCCACCTGGTCCATATGAGGGGCCATGGGCTGGTTTCATGAGGCAGCCACCCTTTGTGTGAGGTCATAGGAGTAACTGGGCTGGTTTTAAGGGACAAACAGCCAGGTGATTCAACAGAAAAGGGGTTGATTCAGCCCCATTAGGGTGGAAACATCAAATTTGACTGGAACAGGCCATTCAAAAGGGTTCAGGGGCAAATGCAATGTGGGCTAATGTAGCCCAAACCAGTTAAAAAGGCCTGTAGAGCCTGTAGAGCTCTTTTGGGGAGGAAATTTTGCCTTTTCTCTTGTTTTAACATGATCACACATGAGGGCCAATCTTTTGTACTTAAGTAGCCTTTCTCCCTGCTGTTTTCCATCCACATCCATTCAAATTCATCTTATCAATTTTCCTACGTATTTCCCCATTGTGAGAGCCCATTAGCCTTTATAGACACAAGGTTTCCAGAGTTTCTTTTGCTTTAATTACTGATCCTCCTGCCACTGAGCTAATTTCTGGCCATAATTTTCACATTGGTGAGTTCATCCATGCTAGGAAGTGATGGATCAAGGAAAGTTTTTGGGATGCTTGTGGACTTGATTGGGGATGATTGAGCTGTAATTTCAGAAATGTCATTCTTGGTGGCTAATTCTGTCTCTGATGGTGACCAATTGTATTTTTCCTTGTTATTGGGTTCACTGGGCTGAGTATCATCAGGAAGTTGCTCCATAACATTTGACTCTTCTGATTGAGAATCAAACTCAGCCAGAGGGGTGATATTTTCTTTTTTAACAAATATTTCATCCATGTGGTTGTAGAAAGAGCAGATCAAATCCAATTTCTTGAGCACAGATTTTTTCCCTGTGGCTTTATTGGCATCAGTTATTCCAAACCAAGTTGAGATGGAAATGGAGGGGGCTTTTCTTTACTTGGACCATTAGTTCTTAAATTGCTCCTGCATTTGCTTTGAAGACAATTCTAGCCTACATTTGGTTTTTTTCTTGAGCTCATTGGCCATCAGGAGATAACCATTTACCTTTGAAGATGGGATTCAACCAACTCTTGTTTCTTTTTCAGACCTAAAGCAAGCAGCATAGTTTGATGCAACTTTGAGCCAGTTGTATAGGATTAGGTGATCTTCTTGCTTGAGTTGTCCAGATGATTTGTAAGCTGAGGTAGGAGGATTTTTTGTTTTTGAATTTCTTGGAGATGTTTGCTTGGGTAGGTGGTTTTTGGTTTTGGATTGCTGAGGGGCTGTTTTGATAGGGTGAGGTTTCAGAGGAAAGTGTGATGAGCAGTGAGGATGATGAGATTTCCAAGGATGTTGGAGTTGGATGGAAGTGGCAAACAAGGATGAGATTTTGGAGGAGGCTGGAGTTGGATGAAAGTGGAAAGCAAGGATGAGATGTCTGAGGAGGTCAGAGTTGGATGGAAATGGGAAGCAAGGAGGAGATTTCCAAGGAGGTTGGAGTTGGATGGAAGTGGGAAGCAAGGGATGGATGGTGTGTTGCATGGTGTGGTTGATGCTGTGGGTACCTTTATATACTTTAATTGAAAAACACACTTATTTCATTTTTTACTTTGACACATCTGATCTGAAATAAGTGGGTTTTTTATTTTTAATGGCAGGTTTGAAATGGCAGATTTGGGTTGAAACCCGCCATTAAAAATGGTGGTTTTGGTTAACTTTGATATTCCCTATTTATATTTCTCTCATTGAAAAGCCTCATTTGAATTTTTTTATTTTTATCATTTTTGGTAAAAGATATCTACATTTCATCACAAATGATATTTCTTATTCAAAGAAATCAAGTTTTTATTTCATCATTCTTACCATTTTACTCAATGAATTATTTGTTGAAATATTCAAACATATTTGGATTCCCCCTATATTTTAGGCATATATAATATTTATATTTTGCTATATTTTTGTGTTAAGTTATTTAAATCTCACTGGAAATTTCAATGCTTGTTCAAAGAAAGCAATTTTTTCCATTTGATGTTTTTGATTTTTTGATTTATGAAGATTTTGTTGAAATATTTGAATATATTTGAATTAATTCTGTTTGTGAAATAGATATATTTATTATTTTTTATCACATTTTTTATGCTTGGTAAAAAGGTATTTACAGTCCATCAGAAACTTTGAACTTTTTTCAAAGAAGTGTTCTTCTTTTATATTTTTATCATTACTTCTGGATTGGATGATATTTTTGTTTGAATATTTCAAAGTATTTGAATCCCTAGCATGAAATATGTATATGTAGAAGCTTTCAATGTTTTTTCATATTTTTTAAAAAGTAATTTGTATCCCACTAAATAAATCTCACTTTTTGCAAGGAAGTCAATGCTTTATCATTTTTCTTACATTGGATGAATTTTATTTTCCATTGGCATCCATATTTGCATTTTCCACAAATTTCTACCCCAGAAAGAACCCATAGGGGGTTTGGAGGCATTAATTTAGCCCCCCAGGGCCTCAATTAATGTTTACAGGCTTTTTGGGGCTCAAAGCACCATCAAATGGTGTTTTCTCTCAACTCAGTAACCCCTCAAAGCTTAACGGGGCCGCACAACTTCCTGGAGTGGAAAACCCCATCAATTGGTGTGATTATAGTAAAAAAAATTAATATCATACCAATGATGCCTTCTTGGGCTGGGGAAGCCTGCCAATTAGCATGATTGTATATACAAATTACTTTGACAACAAAAATAATTCCTTTTGGAATTATTTCAGCAAAGAAAGTGCTAAAATGATTTCTTTTGGTGTCATTGTTGTGATATTAGCAACTCTTTGGGTGTGATTTTAAGCTGGGCCTTCATTGAACTTTTAAAAAAAGAAAACTTGTAATTTTAATAAACAATGAATGAAAATGTTTATTTAGGTTACAAGGACCATATAGTAGCTCCCAAAAACCATAGTATCAAATCAGACGATTTCAAATCTTGAAATGAATCCCTACTTACTGGTCATCATGGTCAGGATAAAATTTACCAGTTGATTGCATGAGAATTTTATTGGCCTGTTATTACCATTCAAGTAAAAGAATATTTTAACATGTGCTAAGATTGCAATCATAACAATTCCTTGAATAATCAGAAGTATGGGCTTCTCCAGCCACTTCCAAAATAAATTTTCCTTTTTATTTGTTGTTCATAGATTTCATTTCTCAACTTCCCTTTCCTGATGGATATGACTCCATAAATTTATTCTCCAAGATGGCTGTTTATCTTCCAAGAAAAATAACAGCTTCTTTTGAAGACCTGGCTAACCTCTTCTGAAACATGTCTTTTTGGAGAATGATATGCCACAAAAAAATCCATGTCACTTGCTATCAAGTGCCATCAAGGAGCGCAAGCCCAACTTTCAACCAAGCTCAGGTCAAGCTCCAGCCAAGCTCAGGTCTGTTATAATTATGGCCAGCAATTAGCCTAGGAAAACAAGAAGCATTCAAAGCAAAAGAAATGCTGGAAACCTTGTGTAAATAATTTCTAATGGGCTCTCACAATGGGGAAATAAGTTGGATGATATTGGTGATGAATTTGATTGGATGATGGAAAACAGCAGGGAGAAGAGCTCCTTAAGTAAAAAAGATTGGCCTCTTGTGAGCCCATGATACAACAAGCCAAAAGGCAAATTTTCCGCTCCAAAAGAGCTCTACAGGCTGTACAGGCCTTGTTACTTGGTTTGGGCTACACCAGCCTGCATGGCATCAGTCCCTGTACCCTTACAACCAGCCTGCTCTGGTCATTTCTGGTGTTTCCACTGTAGTGGGGCTGAAAAAGCCCCTTAGCTGTTCAAACCCCTGGCCAGTTGTCTGTTAAAACCGGCCTGTTACCTCACATTCTGGCTGGTTGCCTCATGCAACCAGCCCCTGGCCATACAAATGGCCAGGTGGGACCCAGGACACACCTGGGTCCGGTCTCAGACACACATGGGGGGGGTGTAACCGGCGGACATGCCACCCCCCCCTCTTTCTCTCAAATCCCTGGAGGGGGTGGTCAAATCCCCCTACCAGGGGCCCTTGGGGTCAATACCCCCAGGGCGTTGTCAAGGTAGGTGGGCTGGGGGGTGGTCAAATCCCCTCCAGCCCCTAGCTCCTCCCCCTTGGTAAAGGGGGGGAAAGAGCGCCCCTTTGATGGTGGTGGGGTGTTCAATTCCCCCCTGCTGCCGGTCGCCTTTCTGCAACTGGCCCTGCAACCACATTTGGTGGGGGGGTGATCAGGTCCCCCCCACCCTGACCAGTTGCTTCTTGCAACCAGTTGCTGGATGGTTCAACCCAGCCAGCCCTTCCTCCTCCTCCTTGCAATGGCAAGCCAGGGGAGGGGGAGGAGCCGGGGCCATCGGCCCCAGCCCTGCGGCGGCCACCCAGCGCAGAAGCTGCAACTGGCTTGACAGCCGCGACCGGGGTGGGGGGACTCCATTTTGAGTCCCTCTGCCCCCTACAATCGCCCCGCGCGGGCCGTCGGGCCCCATAAACGGGCCGTAAGCAAAAACAGCGACCCTGAACAGGCCGCAACAGGGGCAGCAGCCCCAAATGGGCTGCAACACGTGCGGCGGCCACTAATGGGCCGCCAAAAGCCCAAAAAGTGAGTTCAACATACTTTGGCGGGCCAGCTCGTCTGGCCAAGTATGTCCCAAATAAACCTTGGGCCCAATTATGCCCATCAAAGCCCATCTGGCTTTATTTTCCCATATACCCCACCGGGCCCATTAGGGCCCGTGTACCAATAGGCCTGTTTCACACGTTTTGAGGCCAGTTTCCCCAAATCCATGACATCCACACAGGCATGTTTGATCTGTGTGTGTGTCCAATGGGCCGCAGAGGCCCGCATGTCCATCCCATCTGGATTGCACTCATACGTAGCACACGCGTAAGTGCATACCTATTTTAACAAGGTCCAGCTTTATCTAATCTCCAATTCACATTCAATGTGCATTGTGCACCAAAAAACTTGGTTGGAGAATCAGCATAGCTTTGACTAGAGATAGGGAAGAACTTCATCCAGAAATTCCTTGATGAAACTGGCTAGAAAGTGACATCAAATTTTTCATGGTGATATCCCTGATAATATTGTCATATATTTGGAAGTCTGTTTGTTTCTATCCTCTGGACCTCTTTTTTCCAACACTTGAAGATCACTTTCAATCTATCAACAGCTTAAAACCATGAATACAATGGTCAAACCAAGCAATTCAATTTAAACCTCCAACAGTATCTTCAAATTTATGTCTGCTACCAACAGGATGATTGTTCAAAGTTTCTCCCATTAGCCAAATTTTTGTACAATAAATCCATTCAGTACCCCAATAAACATTTTACTTTACAAAATTATTATGGAAGGAATCCAAATTTTTACTCCATTCAAGTAGCACCTTCTTAAACTGCTACCAACTAAACCACCATCATTTGATGCCTTCAACAGAAAATTTGAGCCAACCCAAGAGATGTTAATGAGTGCTTCACGGAGCAAGTCAAAAAATGTTGAACTTTGGCACCAAATTTTGTAGAAGTAGATGCAGTATGGATAAATGCTTGCAACATCTTCACAAATTGACCTACTTGCAAAATATCCAAAAAAAAGCTTGTTCTTTTGAAGATTGAATTTTTAATCTCTACCAACACTTTTAAATGACTTTTGACTCCAAAATGGGAGGATATCCATCTGGTCTCTCATTAATATCTATGGGAGAAAGCTCCAATCCTTTACCCAGGCACAACTCACCCCCCTCAAGAACCTGTTAATATTTGAGGTTTCTTAGAGTGGAATGTAAGCAGTGTCCTTGATTCAAGGATCCACAAAGGACAGTTACAGTAAATTTTTAAACGGACTGAATACCATTCTGATCAATATTGCAGCTCTTGGGAACCTTCTCACTATCTTTGAAACTCCCCTGACTTGATTCAATGCTTCCATTCAAACTACCCTTGCACACCCTTTCAATCTAAATTCTAATCCAGTCCCATCTAATCACATTTCCTATCATCATTTCTCATCTTGCTGTATTTTTCACTCATTATCTTTTATTTTTTAATTTTGAATGTTTCTATCTTCTTTTGTAAACCAATTCAAAGTAGAACTTTTCCTATCCCATACCATTCCATGGACTGTTTTTCTATGGTTTGGAACAGCTTATAGGATTGTAGAAGAAACTATAATAACCCACTCTTTTCATGGGTTAAATCAGAATATTGTACTAAACCATGCAAACCATGGGTTATGAAAGGCAGTTGGAACAGAGTAATTTTGAAGATGGAACATTTATTATTTTTTTTATATTTTGAATAGGTTTATAGAAATATAATCTAAAAACAGATTATCAACCAGATTCAAACAAGAAAATCTATATGGAAAAGACTGGGGAAATTTAAAGGAAAAATCTTTAAAATTTATTGAAGGTAGTCCAATAACATGGACTTCTTTTGCCTTTAGGTGAATTTGAGTTTTGAAAAGCAACTGAATGACTCTAATGAGTTTCTAAAGGATTCTTCCTCAGGAGAGTTGAGGTGATTAATTTACTGAAACAAGTTTTTGATTGCACTTGAAGCATCTTCACTGGTAGGTTTGCAAATTACTTTAAGAATTTTGCTTTCCAATTCATCTTCCTCATGATTTCTTGGACAGGATAGGAACATCTCTTCTGGAGACATTAACAAAAAGCTTTCTTTACCAGTTTTATTGAGAATCTCTTCAAGAGAAATTCAATTTTTTGGGGTTGATCAATCAAACTTTCTCAAGCTCTTGTGCTTCAAGGGGAAGATTTTTCTGTTCATTGTCAATATCCTCAACCAAATAGATGTTGCTTTTTTATATAAGTTTTGTGTGAGCTCAGAAGTGCCTTATGTTACTTGGGATCACAGATACCCAGGCTAAATGGTACTATTTCATAGCAGAAATATTATCAATATCATAAGCCTGTGAAGCCAGGATACAATTTTTTAAGTTTCAGATTTAATTGGAAATGAATCAAAATTGGTAGTAAGCTTTTAATGTTCTTTTGATATTTGCATCAAGGGGTTGAATGTGTGAGGTGATATTGGGCGCAAAAAAAATTATTTGAACGTCAGAAAGGCCATCTGGTGAAATTATGTGTCCAGTGAACTCTACAAAAAGTAGTAAAACTCTTTGGATGGCAATTTTTTGCTCTGCATTCCACCCACTGATCCCCTTTTGAAGTATTTGAGTGGTCATCTAATCTTTTCTATTGAATTAATATTTTTAGCCAAGTTGATGGGCAGATTGTTTTTGAAAGAATTGTTTTTTTTTGAATTCCAAATGATAATTAATGGGAGGTTCTTGGTACTGGTTGCATTGCAAGCAGCCCCAATGGTA
>CM062619.1:20345333-20507833 GCA_025617555.3 Puccinia polysora | reverse complement strand
AAAAAAAAACTATTCAACAATCCAATCCATTTCCAGTCACCATCAAACAATCATTTTGCACCCTGTATAGAAAATTATCTTAATTAATTGCCTAACTTAGCCACACCTATCATTTTTAGGACACATTCTGCATTTGTAAACTCAAACTTACAATGCACTTGCTAATATATTACATTTCAATTTAATTGCCTCATTTTCTCCTTGCATTTTTTTTCAATCATTTGCTTGTTCAACTTTACCTCAATGATTTCATTGAATTTAGTTTTGCATTGACATAAATTCATTTCAGCATTTCTATTCCTAGCTAGAGAGGCAATCAATCAGGTTCTATCTAGTCATTACCATAATTTTTTTTATTACCTTAAAAGGCAAAGTCTTTCAACTTTGGATTGTTTCTGCGTTTGATTTATTTCTTAAGTTCTCACATTTCAGATACTACATCCATACATCAAGCCTAGCCTCAATTCCTTCTATGAAAAAATTGCCTTGCACATTGTACTTGAATTTGAACACCAACTTTAAAATAAAAATGATAGTCTTACAAACGTTGAGATTGCACATAGGATTGGTCATTCTAATTTTAAACTTATCCATCTAATCCTTTCCCCTTCAGTATATGGGGTGGGTGGGTGAAAATAATTTTTTTGAGCTTGTTTTGGTGTTTCAAAATTTATTGGTTTTGGAGAACAGGGTGAAGAATTTATTCTTTAAACTTCCCCATTAATTGAGGATAAACAAAAAACTGGTTTTGTTGAGTTTTTTTAGATATGGTTTGAGCCACTGAAAAGCCCTACCTCATTAGCAGTAAGACACCTTCCTATCTTTCTGGTGGTTTGATTTGAAGTTGTTTGGAACTTTCAAAAAGATAATTCCACAAGATTGGAAAGAAGATCAGATTTTTTTGGGATGATCTCCCCTGAAGCAATCCAACTGCTTCATGGAATATTTAAAAGAACTTAACCTCCATCAAAAACACTTAAAGCATTCTGATTTGCAGCCTCAACCAAGTTTTTTAGAAGAGACATTGATTTGGCCTTGGAGTGAATTACTCTAAAATCATTTTATTTAATTGGGTTGGGGAGCTATGAGCCACTTTTTCACCCTAAAATAAAAATATTTTTATTTTAAGGGGAAAGGGAAGTTTTCCCCATCAAGCAAGTAAGTGAAATTGATGATGAAAATTATCTTATAGGGGTTGGAAATACTGAAGAGAATTTATTTGAGTTATTGAATATGCTTTAAAATGAAATCGATTGGTTCATTTCAAGATACAATAAAGGTAAAAATAATGAGAATAAGGGGTCCCATTATTTAGGAAATTAACTAAGATGAAGATGGATATGCAAGATGAAAACCGATTGCCCAATGTAGACCAAAAATGGATTGGAGTGGAAGCTAGGTTCAAAATCCTGTTTTAACCATAACGGGGAGTGCAAGAGGTAAAAATTCCAAATGCAGAGTTAGTTGGCAATGGTTTGGTTAAATTTCTTCAACTAGGGCTCACAGTGCTGTTTATTATGAGAAGAAATAAGACACTAAAGGAAAGATGCAATCCTCTGCAAATTCTGGATGTGGTCTTGTATAGTTTACTCAGAAATATCAACTACCTTCCAGTTTTCTGTGATTCAATGGGCTCCTGCCCCCCCCTCATCTTCCCCTTTTTTATGGTAAATATAACTACAGAAACACAACAACCTGGTACCCTCACTGCCCCCCCCCTCCCTGGTGTGCTTTCCAGCAATCATCCACAGCCTGATGACATTCCCTGAAAATTTTACCATGCTTGATGAATCCTCCATTCAGACAAGGTACTTCCTTGTTCCCACAACTGAAAGCCCCTCCAACTACTTTCCAACACCAAGGTAGACCCCCCTATCTAGCATCCCTGTTGTCTCCCACATCCTTGAACATTTTTCCATGGAAAACTCCTGGTGTGGTCCATGAAAACACCCATTTTTACTTCAGCCCCTCAGCTTCACCCCACCGGCCATCCCAGAAAAAAATATCCCAATCAAGTCTCACAGTCATTGTTTTCTCACCTGCCTTTAGAGGCATCATTCTTTTGTCATTCACATCTGGTAACCCACTCTTGTGCTCTGTGCTTTCTGTTTGACCTCCACCCTTCCTCTGCAGTTGTTAATTACCACATTTTTTTGTTCTAAAATCAATAAGCTTTCTGCATTTTCCAAGCCATGTTGTGTGCTTTCCCCTCTGCAGATCCCTTCACCTGTTTATTTTCAGCCAAATTTCTCCCTCTCTAGCTAAAGCTTATACACCATAACTATCCTGTTTTTCACTTCTGGATTGTGTCTATAATAGACCACCACAGTGGTTAGTGTGCTTTTAGCTTCAAACTATCAGATCAAAGTAGATACTAAGAAAGGTGGATATGTTGGAGTTATTTTCTGAAAATAATCCTTAAGTTTTCATTGTGACATACTTATAGCCTTTAAAAACCACCTCTATCTTATCATTTTATGTCCCCAATAATTTTAGTAATTGGGAAGCCCTTATCCACATCAGTAAAATGAACTATTTCTGGGACTTGTAGTCTTGCAGCCACCATGGTAAACTCATTTCAATTGATCTTGAAACACCAATGTCACTAATTATTGCTCTAGTGATACTCTCTAATACATGTTATTCTCTAACTTTTTAAAGATATTTATCTTATTGAATATTTGCTTTACAATAAAGTCCAAATTTTTGTTCACTGGTTGTACTTAAATATCATTCAATTTCTTTAATGAACAAAAAAATAAGAAGATTGTATCACATTCAATCTGGGCCCACTCAATGAATGCCTTCCAATCTTGTCCCCCTAAGAGCATCTGCAATTGCTGTTGATAGCTTTTTGTTAGCTAAACCCTTGTTAGCTAAAAAAGATAGTAAGCAAGGGCTTTAGCAAGTGTGAGAGGCAATTGCATGTGTTAAAACCACACACCAGCTAGCTAATGAGGCTTGGCCTGCAATCAACCACCTCTCCATAACCACTTGGTACATTTAGACAGGACAAAGGGATATAGGGGTGAGGATGGATGATATGGAAGGATGAGAGAAAATAAGGGAGAATTTCCTTGATGGCAAAATAATATGTTTGATGTAATCAATGGATGACTTGTTGATGGTGGGTGTTGTGGAGTTATGGGAGGTATGGTAAATCCTCCTGGGCTTGGGGATAGCAAGCACCATAATGTTTCATAAATTTGCCAATTTTTGATCAAACTTATGGAGCTTGCTATGTAGCAAGGTCCTTTTTAGGACACAATTGGGGCTTATGCATGGTAAACTTAGCTAACAAGCAGGTTTCCCAAGAAAATTTTGGCTTCTCTAAGACAGGTTGTATCCTCCTCCCTAAAATGGCTTCTCATCTCTATCTTGTTTCAATCCCTTCTGTCAAGCTTTAAATGCAACAGAAGCCAAACCTGGCATGCCCCCATAGCATGTAAAAACTGGTGCCATACAGACTGGAAACATAACCTAGCTTGCTAAAGATGACCTTAGGGTGTAACCACCAGCACTGAGCTGCTTGCCAAGCTTCATAGAGATCCTTCTTTGAATGCAGATTGAAACTGCCATGCACAGTCATTCCAGAAAGTGGTCAAACCCAAGCTTCTTCATCAACAGGGGAGTTGAGATAAAACAGTTCCCTGCAAACTAGTCCACAAAACAAGTGGACCAAGTCTGGCAGACTTGTTTACTGGGTCTTGTGGCCTTGTTTGCTTGACAACAGGCCTTGCTTTTGTGGAAAATGACATCATGATTTTAAGCAAATAATGCTTGTTGACCAGGGTGGGAAGGCTGGTGGTCAACAGGATTGGCGGCCACAAGGTCTGCCACAATATCAATCTTTCATCTACCACACAATATCTTCCCAATAAATATATGTTTTTTTTGTCATTGTAATTGATCACAGGTTCTTTACCCCAATATAAATAGCTACACCCATCAAGGGTTTTTATTTATTTATTTAGTTTGTTGGTCAAAAACCACAGTGGCCGCTTGACTTGTCCTGGGGACTTCCTACCCTTGTCAAGTGGGCTTGAGCAATTGTCAAGGAGCCTTCAATACCTTGTTGAGAGGCCTTATTCTGTTGATCACTGGCCTTGAATTAATTGAACAGGCGTCTTGATTAGTTTTTATGTGTCCTTTCTCACTGGACAACTGGACAGGGTTTCCTGGTCCACTGCACTTGTTTACTGGGAACAATGGTATCTGGCCACAAAGTCAAAGAGTGGACTGGATAATTGAACTTGGTGAAAATGAAAAAAAATCAAATGCAGAGGCAGAAATGTTTCAGTTGGAGCAAAAGTGATGATAATTCAACCCCCTCAAGCTGGCTGTTGCCCATGACAATCCAATAAGTGTTCCACTCTGTTGAAAAGCCATCAGACTGGTCTTTCTCAGTCAAAACCTAATGCATTCGCATGGCAGATTTTCCTTCAGGGAGATGCTTCACACACCACACATCCATAAAACACAGGTTATCAATCTCCTTTGAAAAAATGGGGAAACATTGGACCTCCAGGGCCCTTCACTGCCTCCAAGTAGGTGCACAGAACCTTATGGACCACCCTATGCTGGACACCGTTGACTACTGCTGCTTTGATGGCAAAAGCCTCCTGATGAAAAAAATTGGTAAAATACAAGGCCATGGAAATGGAATCAGAAAACTCAGGCATAGCCAAGGGCAGAAAGCCGAAGGACCCTGAATCATCAAATGTAGCCCATGCAGATCCAACAAAGTCATTTTTGGACAGGACACAAAATAGACATTATTATTTTATCGTTTTTGTCTTTGCTATTTCATACCATCTACTTTCCATCACCTGGTGGCGAAGCTGGACCTCGTTAGTCTTTCAGGAGGCCAGGTTGCCACCATTCAGACTTTTATAATCATCCTGAGATCAGATCAATTCATCGCATCAAAATCCACTTTGTTTAATTTTGATCATCATATCGATCAGTTGAATTGCTCACTTGTTCGCCCAGCCGGGGCCCCCGTGCCGTTCCAGGCTCCACCCTCGCCACTACCTCGCGAAATGCTGCCGCGTCATTGCGACGGGCTTTCGAAGGTGCTGCTGTTCTGGAATATCGTTGGTCGAGATGTGCGGTGAGTTGGTTGAAGCTCGTTTCATAGAACTATTACTTGGGTGACAGTAAGACACTGATTATCTGTCATCCGAAACCATGAACATGGGTCACTTCACAAGGAGGCATTAGGAATAGGCCTCATTCTTGAAACAATACACAAGCCAAGTACGCTCTCGCCTCGTGTCAATCAGGAATCGCAATCTGTTAAAAATTCCATCAGACATGCAATATCACCCAGAGGTTTGTAGAAGACTGCCATCCCTCGTTCCTCATCTTCCGATTGACATCTCCCTGTTTTCCTGTGTATTTTCAACTGGGCAGGGCCGGACTTCCGAGCCGAAAAGACCAGGGAGATCGGAGACGTTTCGGCTGAATTTGACATTAAGATAACGTTTTTCGTGTCTGTCCTTCATCTTCGGGGTCTTAGCGTGACCCAACAACCCATTGAATCACCTAGAACCGGGAGCTTGCTATTATGGAACGGCGAAGTGTTTGAAGGATTATCGGTGAGCTCAGATCATCAGCACATTCTTGTGGGAATCAAACTCTCAAGACTGATCAGATTTACGCCCTTGTTATCTTCTTTTTATGCAGCTTTCTGACACTGAAAACGACGGGAAAGCGGTGTTGGATAGCCTGGAGAACCGAGGCGAGCGGTCCGTTCCTGAAGTTTTTGTCGATATCGAAGGTCCTTACTCCTTCATTTATTATGATGCCTCTTTGAAGCAAGTTTGGTTTGGGCGTGACCCCCTGGGTAGGCGATCCCTTATGAAAATTGAACAGGTCAGCAATGTTTGTTGTCTTGATTTCGTCCCGCCCGCTGCTCATAATCTATTGAATTCAGGAAGGTCACCCTCACCGCCCCTATCTTAGTATAGCCTCGCTTTTCAAGGGAGAAATTGCGCGCTGTTCATCAGAAATACCTACCGATAGTTTGTTCTACGTCGACTTGAAAAATGTGCAAGCGTACAAAAGTATTTGCCAGATCGCCCGAATGTCGTCTCCAATCGTGCTCAACCGGCAAGTTCCATCTGAATCCGATCGCGTTTTTTGGGACGGCTTGAACAGTTCCTCGTCATCTAGTTTATTGGCCGCGGCTGACCGCCTACGTGAAAGCTTACATATTTCATTGCGAAGACGACTGAGTAGTATCTCTTCGCTCTACCGGTTTGTTTTTTTATTGCAAATTTCTAAAGTTCTCATATTAACTCCATAACCTTCTTCGTTAAAATAATAATTGTAGCACAGACTGCCACGAGTCTAAGGTTGCCATATTATTCTCTGGTGGACTTGACTGTACAACTCTGGCTATGATGGCACACTTACACCTTCCTCCTACTGAGCCGATTGATTTGATTAATGTGGCCTTTGAAAATCCTCGCGTCGCGTCGAACCTGAGACGCAACTCCAAGGCAAACAACGTCGACACGTTCTCAGTCCCTGATCGTCATACTGGTGAAAGTTCGTGGAAGGAGCTTTGCAAGCTTACAACGGGACGAACTTGGAGATTTGTAAAAGTGGACGTTTGTATTGCGGACTATCTCCAGTGGAAAGAGCAGATCATTGAACTCATGAGACCCAATGCTACAGTCATGGACCTGGTAAGTATCGCGATGTAAGCTCAGTTTTATGGCTAGTGTTAACGCAGGAAGTGAGCTTCCTTATGTTCTTTCTGGGTGCTAGAGTATTGCCGCGGCCTTATTCTTCGCTGCGCGGGGCATCGGGAGTTGTTCGTCTGATCCAATCCTAAATGAATTTTCCCAACCAGCTTATCGCTCTCCAGCTCGTGTACTTTTATCCGGGTTGGGCGCGGATGAATTATTGGGAGGGTACTCGCGTCATCGCTCAGCGTTTTGCAGTCCCACCCCTTGGATTACTCTGATCGATGAACTGCAGCTAGACATTGACCGGATTCCCACCCGTAACCTTGGACGCGATGATCGAATCATTGCTCATTTTTCCCGTGAGGTGCGGTATCCATTCTTGGATCGCGAAGTGATCAATACCCTTGCAGCACTTCCCGTGCATCTCAAATGTGACCTTTCACTCGGTAAAGGAACAGGAGACAAGCTTTTACTTAGAGTATTGGCTCATGATCTCGGCCTTAGTCAGGCCAGCAAGTTAGTGAAGCGGGCGATCCAGTTCGGGGCTCGATCAGCCAAGCTAGAAGGACTTGAGAAGGGAACAGCGGAATTATCAGATACTGAGTCACAGCATGCTACGTTCGAGTCGGATTTAATACCTGCGGGTTGGGAAGAATGGTTTTTTAATCGCGCCCCACGCTTGACAATTCCCGAAGCAAAAATAGTTCTCTCGAAGTTATTGCGGACTGCACAAGATGAACAAACTGGATGCTCCCCAATGTCGTTAGAAGTCTCCAAGCTGACCTTCAGCTCTTTCCCAGCCGGCCAGACAGTTATTTTGGGACATCCACAACATATTAAAGTGACCGAACAAATTGCAGAAAACTCACACAGTTTGGTTTTACCGTCGAAACCATACTACGAGATGAAGCATATCTCGAACAAAGGCATCGGAATGTTGGCCACTCGCGATATTTCTTGCGGTAGTATTATTATATCTGAGCGACCAGGACTGATACTTCCTGAGCGGCTAGAAGCCCCGTCTTGTCGGCTTTTGGACAATGTACACTTGGTCGTATTTGATGAGCTAGCTTATGATCTTCAGCGCCATATTGCGGCTTTGGCCCCTGCGGTTCCGGACGACGATCAGGAAAATCATCCGTTGGTTAACAGGATCTGGAACAATGAAATTTGCATTCCGATCAACGCGCATGACCCATCCCAGAAATCATTTCTGTACTCAGCCGTTTATCCGACGATGTCACGCTTCAACCACAGTTGCACTCCCAATTCTCGATGGCACTTTGATTCATCAACTTTCTCCCTCCAGTTGTCCGCCGTTCGTAAAATTGAACAACAAGAAGAAATCACGGTGTCATACATCGACCACCTTTGCGATCGAGTCGGTCGGCAGGAGAAACTCTCCAAGTGGAATTTCGAATGTCGATGTCCAGCTTGTGACCTTACCATCCAGTCTCTCGCAGAGGTACAAGCCAGTGATACCCGCCGGGAGGTCCTTAATGGGCAGTATTCGCTCGCTCAAGAGTTCCTCCGAGCGTCTTCTGCCGCTTATTGTCATGACGACGGTTCTTGTCAAGCCTTAATCAAAAGAATGGATCACGCAATTTCCTTAGTACGAGAAGAAAGACTGTTCGAAGAATTGGCTACATTTGGCCGGGCATTGGTCAGACTTTATGCCTACACTGGACGTATGGAACTGGCTCAAAAACATGCGATGGATTGTTTCCTAGTTGTTGCGGCGGTGGAAGGTAAAGAATCTGGGGCCTGCGTTGAGCTAGAAAAGATGCTCAAGAAAGTCGACCCTGGCTTCGCATCATGAATTGATCAAATCAGACGACCTCAACTGATCCTCACAAAAACCTGCAGCGCCGCGAAGCAAGGGCAACGACAAATCAGCCACGAGATCCTAAAAGGTAGTCTGAAGAGGCGTTTGGACCAACACCAGAAGGTAAATACTTTTTAAATAGTTTATCCCTAGAAAGGCTTGATAAACGCTGGAAGTCTCTTGTGAAGAATTTGCATTACGTGAACTAAGAAAAATTAGTATTCTTTGCATTTTAGACTGGATATAAAGGGAATGTAGAAGCTTGTCATCCTTGAGACGAAGAGTGAATGCCTAATAGGCTATGGATAAACTGGCTGACTACATATTACAAGTTTTAAGAATGTCTTAACCAGTAAAATTAGAATATAAACACTCCATCCTGAACCTACACAAAGAACGGTGCACAAGTGTGTATGTATAGCTTACTTGCATTTCATTCTACTCTAATATGCTCAAAGAAGGGTCAAAGGTTCTAGACAAAAACTTGAATTAATTAGGTTTGAATATTCACAATGTAATGAGACACTGCTTTGCTTATGGTATCTAATATGTAAATCACTCAAGGCACCCAGAATCAAAGTATTCAAAATATTTGGGTATACCTGCCAAAATTTGGGGGCTTCAATGGAGGGTTGATTTTTGGTTGACAGAAAGAGAGGGCAAGAGATGCATGCTTGAGGTTGGTTACTCAACTATTTTGACAGGATATCTCCTGTAAACATGAATTTTTTCAAAGTTTTGAAACTGCATTTTTACAGATTGATAAATTGTGTCATAATTGCAAAACTTGCTTGATACAGTATTATGGAGAATACTGCTGATACACTACCCCAACCCATCCAAAATGTTATGC
The DNA here is from genome assembly GCA_025617555.3 of Puccinia polysora. NCBI lineage: Eukaryota > Fungi > Basidiomycota > Pucciniomycetes > Pucciniales > Pucciniaceae > Puccinia > Puccinia polysora. The sequence continues at coordinate 20,498,457 of CM062619.1, read as the reverse complement.
CAAATGTTAAGATACCAATTATGCCATACCAGGTACTCTTGTTGCACATCAGACATAATTGATGATGGGGTCCGACCACCGGCTGGATAGCAAGAATCCACTCAATTTTAATAAAAAAAAGAAAAGAAAAAAGGTTCTACACTGAAAACCCGCAGTGTCTGGGCTGAAATCCACATGGAGAAAAGAACACTTATTGGTGAATGGAAGCCTGGCTCTGTCAAAAATAAGGCTACTGGTCAGCAGCCATGGGACCACCAAAGTAATTTTAATACTAATTTTGGCTTAATTGTGTCATCCTTCCATACTAAGCTGCAAGACTCAGTCAAGTGATTTTTGAAATTACATTCCTGGTTTCAGATCTTGGTGAAGTTCATTGGATTGATGAAGGAGTCTTGTGGCTATATACATACCCCCAGACTGGGCAAAATTTGTTAACCAGAAAAACTTTTGTAGTAATTCTTGATCCAACAAAGCACTACTTGGCCTCCTACCTCCAGAGATTCCACAATTTAGCAGGTTGGCTGAAATTTTATATTTTGTTAGTTCAACCCCATAAAATATCATCAATTTGACAAATTTTGCAATTTGAGCTACAGATTCTTTGCCTAATACTACAGTGCAATTTAAAGATGAATTGTTAAAGGTTCCAAATTTTTTTTCATCATATTTTCTTATTCACCATTTTCCTCAACTAATTTTCAGCCCTGCTTGTATAGAGTCTACTTAAGGTAGTCCTAATCAAGAAAGAAACCAACCATCTGTTCATCCTCTAACTAATAAATGTCCTTTGAGCCCCTTCTCCAGATTGCCCTCAATTTTACAAGATATATCCCTAATCCTCTTAATCAGGCCTTATAAATGGTCAAAATTTCATCACAAATCAAAAGATTGTTAGATCAAAAAATGAAGCTGAAAAATCAAGCAGTATTTTATAAAACAATAACCAGAGGTACTATCAACTGGGCAGATCTATAATTTGGGCCTTGTAACTCATTTTCATGATGATTTTGGCTCAGCTAAAAAATATTACATACAGTAAATACTGCTTTCAAAAAAAATGGAGGGATGGAAGGAAAACTAGAATAATAAATCTGAAGAAATTAGTGTAAATAAAATATTGTCACTATCCCTAGAACTAGCAAACCTGACATTTTTTTAATGGTGAGTTTCAGCTGTATACCCCAATGTAAAAAAAAACCTTAAAAATAAAAAAAACTCACTTATTTCACATCAGACATGTTAGAGTTCCTGCAAAATAAATTTGTTTTTAAAATAAAGTATACAAAAGTTCATGCAACATCCAAAACAGGTTAGACCACAAAATCAAACCCTTGCTCCCCAATTCCTTCCATCTTGCTCCTACAATATAAAACACATTTTTGACCACACCATCCACTGTTTGCACAACTTCCTTCAATATCCAACCTTTTTGGATATACCATCCCTCCGCCCTTCATCTTGCCATTGCTACTTCCTACTTCCAACCCCATAAAAATTTAAATCATTCTTCATCTTTCAATTGAAAATTCCAACCTCCAATCTCATTAGACTCATCAATTTATTTCACTCATCACTTCATTGCACACACACTCATTACTTGATCTCTCTTCCACTTTACAAACAGCCCCTCAGCAAGCTTCCAATGGGAAATATCCCAAGCAAACCTCCTCAAGAAACTCAATTAACAACATTTCAACATTTCAACAACACTAAAACCTCATCCCCCATCTGCTTCCAAATGTTCCAATCAACTAAAAAAAGCTAATAATCTCATAAATTTCAGGGGGCTGAAGATTCCTGCCAACTAAAATGCCTTTTTTTGGACTGAAAACAAAACTTGTGTTGGCTGGCCTCCATCTAGCAAGGTCAGTTTTTATCTTCTGATTTCAAATGATCTGAAGAAGAAAAACAAAGGTAGGCTTTATCTATTACCAAAGAAAATGAGGGAGTGATTCAAGACCTATTGTTCCAAGTATGAACAATACCACTAAATGTAAATATCAACTGGATTTGATCTGATTGATGTCAATCAAGCCAAAGGGGTCAACTTGGTGGTTTATAAACTGCACTCCATGTGTCCTCTCTATGTGAAAATGGATCAAATATTTGGCAAGAAGCCCAGAATCACCCCTCTAGCTGATTTCAATGCTCAAAAATCTGACTCCATTAATGCTGAGGAGATTGGAGCAAATCTTCAACCAAGTGACAAGGATAACAAGGAAACCCTGATAGAGGAATCAAGCTTTTTTGAGGAAAACTTGGATTGGTTAGAATCTGGTGCCAAGGAAGAAATTCAACCAGGAGCCTGTCTAATGCCATCCACATGGGAATCAATGATCCATTCCAATTCATCCTTGGACCCAACACTTGCCTCTTTGGATTGTTTCCTTCAACCTCTGTCATAAATTTGTCCTGATCAGAATTTAATTTTAGCCTAATTACAAACAAAAAAAAATGGAAAGAAATACAATGGGAAAAAAACACCACTTCCTCTGAATCCTGTTTCTTTTTTCCCTTTGCCTTTTATTGGGATTAATTTCCTTTCCTTTTTCTCATAGCCTCAAATATGAGAAAACAAATGTCTATCAAAAGTTTTTTGAAATCTATCCAAAAGAAAGAGAGAGAGAAAAATAATAAAACTAACCATTGCTTTCCCCATTTTGTGCTTCCTTGGTCTTCCTGTCCTCTTAGGTCCTTCAAAATATTCAAACCCAGATGGATCCCTCTTAGAGTAATGATGAAAAATTATTTTACATTTATTGTGGGCTCCTTCAAGTATTACAAAAGCTTTCCTGTATTCCTTTGATAGGGGTTCTTGATTGGGAGTGATTTGATACTCCCCTTTCAAAATTTTCATCATTTCTCCAAGGTAAAAATGTTTTTTTCACAGGGGATAACTAACAAATTATTCAAAGAGTTCATTATGAGAAAAAATTAAATTATAAGATTGGGAAATTGATTCATCAGATCATTGAGATTGTTGGCATAATCAATTCCCAGTGATCTTTGGATAATTTCAAAATAAAATGAAAAATTCCAAAAATCAATTGTGGAATTTCTTGCTTTTTCAAAAAAAGGAAACAAAAAAGACTGAAATACAAGGTTTGATATGCCACTGTGGATGTAAATCCTTAAGCAAAAAATTCTTCTTCTTGATTTTTTCCTTCTTCAATTTTTGTATACAAAAAGAATTCCCAAAAAAAAGAACAATAAAAATTGGAACAGGCGGCCAATCTTTCTTCTGAAATGTGAAAGGAATGGACAAGCTTAAGAGCATAGTGGTTGATTTTTCCAGATAGGTGTTCAACACAATATGGAAGACCAATCAAGTTCTTGAACTATTGTTGGGAGCTTTGAATGGCTTTTTCATAGAGTTGGATGGAAATGGTATGATAAATTTTAAGAACTAAATTGGAAAAGGAACCAGAAGAAGTAGTGATAGATTGTTTAACATAAGAGTGTAGGACTTCAATTATGGATTTATTAGTATTTACAAATTGGAGGTGCCTGTTTGCAGCATATGAAACAAAAATTATTTTCAGAGGAATCCAGTTTTCAAGAAGTTAGTCAAAAGATGGAGGATTCTGGACTAGAGTGATTTTGGTGAGATTTTCTTGATATGTTCCTTCAGATTTGGATTGCAACAGAATTTTTCAGTTTTTTATTATATCAATCCTTCTTTTGATTTGAAGTGTTTTCTATGTTGAAATTGAATGTTTTTAAAACATGCCAGAGACAGAGTAGATGATGAGAGTTGAGAAGAAATTATTCAATGGAATTAATGAGTTATTTCTCCTTGTCTGCAACAATGAATTTGGGTTATTAATTTTCTAATATCTTGTGAATTTGAGTGAGACCTATTGATAGTCATTTTTTTTCTTTGGGGAGGAAACAGAAACCACAGAGATAGTTCTAGAATAATTTTTTACTACAAAAATGCGAAGACAAGGCATGGAAATGTTTTTGTTTTATTGGTAAAATCCAAAATTAATACTGATGGAAAGGGTTTTTATTGATTTTGTAGGAAACAGTTGAGAAATGAATAAACAACTCATATTACCATTTTGATTATTGGTTTTATATTCAAAAGAAGAGTTTCTGAATTCCATTATTAAAGCTTCTGTGGGTGATTTTCCTTCCAGTTTTTCTTTTGTAATTATTTATCTTTTTTTATAGATGGTCCTATGGTTTGTGTGAATGGGAGAAGAAGATGATTTCATTGAGGAATTGAGGATTTTGAGGGAAGAAACCCCAGATTTGGTTAAAGAGTGGACCACATCTTCTTGAGCCCCCTGAATCCTTCTATGAACCAGATGGGTGGAATGGTCAGTTAAAAAAGGAAAATTAGGATTAGGGCATTGGATTTTTATTTGAAAAACATAATTCTTCTTGTAAAATTTTCCAGATAATCTCAAAGGACAGTTTTTTTTAATTTTTTTTGAAATTGTTTTGTTATCCAAAATGGGTTAATATTGCTCATATTTTTCAAATTTGTAATTATATCTTTGCTCTTTAGAATTGCAGGCTTGGGTTGGAATGGAATATCCATGGGACTTAGCCCACCCTTGAACAGCATCCAAGAATTCATCCTTTGAATGATATGATAATTCAGGTGGAGGAGCTAAAGGGGTAGAATCATGGGGGTGATCTAAAGAAGCAGAAAAAGCAGAAGAAGAAGCAGCAGAGGAAAATTTGAAAAGTGTGTTGAGGTGTTTTCAAGAAATTTTTTGATTTTGATTTGAGATGGATTTTTTTATGAAGACTTTGGAGCTTTAGAAATAGTATATAAAGCAAAAAGATTAATGATTTGAGAAAAAAGGAGAGTTCAGAGACTTGAGATTGGAGGGAAAATTTGTTTTTATTTTTTTTATTTTTTGATGTTGGATTTATTTTTCATGATTAGAAAAAAAAGCCAACAAAAGCTGAGAAGAAATTGTTGAGGATTGATGTTTTTCAATGTTAAATTGCAGGTTGATTGGTTTATTGGTTTTGAGTTTTGATGATTGGTGATGATTGGTTTGGTGCGGAGTGGATTCTGGATGTTTACAGGTGATTTTACGGTTGCAAAAATTATGGCAAAAGATTAGACTTAGTAGCAATAGAAGAAGTAATCAAGGCAAAAGAGATGCTACATACCTGCATCTTAATTAGGCCAATGGGCTCTCACAATGAGTCAATGTTTTAGATAATTTATTTGATTATGGGGAAACAGCACAGAGGAAAACTCCGTTTTGAAATTCTTCCAAAAAAAAGAAAAAAGAAAAAAAAGTAGTTGGTGTGATATAGTTGTCTTACAGAAACACTAAATTGACATCAAAATGAGTTATCTGGATTGGGATAACTTTTTGCAGTCACAAAAAATAGCCTGTCCTGGCCTGGATTTATACCAATTGGAATGACTCCTGTAGTTGCATAAGATCAGAGGTCCTGCATTAGTACAATCCATCCCAGCCTCTGTCTATTCCCCCTCACCTTCCAACCATCAATCCTCTCTTCAACCATCCACCTCAGAACCCTCAAGCGCAACCAATCAAAACCAGACCAATTGATCAAATACAAAGAATGATTCCTCTAGTTCAAGACCAAACAACCCAGCAATAAGTCAACCAATTGAACAATAAAATCAAAGATCAAGCTCAAACAACTGATTGAAAAACTCCCATTCCTTGGACAATTTGAAACCAATCCAGCCCAAATCAACACTTGCAAGCAACCAACAACCTTCCTCCAAAGCCTAAAAAAGCAAGGAAATTAGAAAATCAACAAAAAAACTTAGAACCGGACTTGGACACCCAAAAGGGTAGACTTTAAACAAACCAAGGCCATCTATCTCCATCTAGACCACAGAGAAACCAGAAAAAAGACCCTGAATGCCTCCCAAGACCTTGTAAACCCAAGTCAGAATACATCTTCCTCATTTCCTATTGTGCCTTGAGCTGAAGACAGAGGACTCTATTGCTGACCTCATTCTCAAAGAATTTTCTTTCTGTGTATCTTTGACTCTGTTGTAACTTAATCCTGGTCAGTCATCTCAGTTGCTGGTTTTAGATAAAGAGTAATAAATTCAAATTAAGGATTAAGAAACCTGGAATTCAGCACTCCTCAAGTAAAAAATATTGGCATCTTGTGGGGACATGATACAACAATATAGAAGGAAAAAATTCATAACCCAAAAGAGCTTTACAGGATCTACAAGCCTTTTTACTTGGTTTGGCCTCAAAAATCCCACTTTGTGTTTGATCCTGGCCATCCTGACTGGACAATGCCAGTCCAACCAGTGTGTATCCACATGCAAGGGGAGGAAACAACCCCTTGGCAGTTCATTCCCTGCCTGGATGCACTTTTCAGCTGGTATTAACCAACCCTTATGGTTGTTTGGGATTGTTTTAGCCTACCAGCCCCCTCACTACAGCCCTTGGCATTTTACCCACAAATGGCTGGGCTGATCCCAGGCTACCCCTGGGCCAGCCCATTTACTCAGAAAGTGGCCGCAAAAAAGTGTTTTATGCCCCCCATTTTTCCCGGTTTCCTCGATGGGGGTTGTCAAATACCCCACCAGGATCCTGGGGATTGATACCCCCAGGGCATCATCATCAAAAATAGGCTGGGGGGTGGTTCAAACCCCCTTGGCAATGGGGAGGGGGAGAGCTCCCCTGTTGTGGGGAGGTGATCAAGTACCCCAATTTCTGGCTGCCTTGTTGCAACTGGCCTGGTTTCTTTGTGAGCTCCCTTGCAGAAATGGAGGTGAGGGGATGGAGGGAGAAACCTTTGCACCCCCCTAACACCATGAACAGACTGGTCATAGCAGCTACCCTGCCACCATGACAACCAGCTGGGGTGGAGGGACTCCCAATGAGTCCCTCTACCCCCTATAACAGATCCGCATGGGCCATAGAAAAGGCACAGCAACCCCCAGAAGGCCAAAAAATGGGCTTTCCCAGCCCAAAATTGAGAAATGACTACTTTGGTGGGCCAGCCCTGCTGGCCAAGTATTTCCATAATACAAAGGAGGTCCAATAACGGCCCCTCAAGCCCATTTGGTTGGGGTGGCCCATCTACCCCAGCGGGCCCATCAGGGAGATGTTGCAAATGACTTACTTCATTTGTTTCAAGGCCCAGTTTCCCCAAATCATGGACATTCACACAGGCCCATGTGGTCTGTGTGATTTTCCAATGGGCCATAGAGGCCCATCTATGCATCCCATTTGTATTACACTCCTATGTGGCACACAAATAATTGCCTATGTATTTTAAAAACAGTTGAGTAGAGGATTGGAATAGCCCAATAGATAAGAAGGAGGAAGTCAAAAATTCAAAATCATATTGAACACCAGATTATTCATATAGAAAAGGACAAAAATGCGGACCTACCCAAAAAAGGGATCTAAACAAGGTGATTTGAGGTTGGACATTTGAGGGATAAAAAAAGGTGCAAAAAATATTAAAAATCATTTTTTTTGTGTCATTCAAAATCATGTTGAGAATTTCCAAATTGCATTGTCCATAAAAAGAATTAAAATTGTATCAGAAATGGTTCCAAAATGCATCTCAAAACAGACATTTTCTGTTTTTATTGATGTTGCATCAACCATTTGGAGGTAAATGATTGATACTAGAAATCCCCAACTGATTTTTTTGTGCCCTTTTCAATTGCCAATATAGGAATGCAAGCTCAAAAAATTGTAAATGTTTCAGGAAGCTATGGAAAAAAAAGTTCACAAAAAATCTTTTTGTTTTTTTTTATGTTAATCCTATTTTTGGGTGGGAAAAATAAGTACTAAAATTCTGAAAAAATATTTTCCAGCTCTTCAATTTATTTGAGAACTTGATGTCTTTTTAGATTCTCAAAAATAATGAGGACAAAATCATTAAACAACGGAAAATTTTTTTTGATTGAACATTTTGTTTTTTCCAAATTTTGAATCAAATTTTGAAGCTCTTAGAATAGTCTAAGAATTCTGAAAAATATTTTTGAGAGGTTTTGGAAATTCCCCTACATGCGGGTTGGTTTTTTTATTTTTTTTATATTTTTTTTTTGTAAATGATGAAAAACTGAGTGAAATTAAGGAACACAACATGTATGTGGGATTTTGAAACAATTACAAAACAATTTAAATTTAAGAATTGAGGCGTGAAAAAAATAATCCTTAAAAAAATCAAATATCTATACAATAAAAAAAAGGGGGAGCACTTCCATCATCTCACCCAAGTCTGGGTGAGGCTAAAACCCAGAGATATTTGGTGGTTTTGAAAAAACCACTGCAGTGAAGCATTTTTCAAAATTTTTATAAAAAATGTGGAAAAGGCAGGCATTTTGATGCCCTTTTAAAAACCAGGTATTCTGGGTGCTTTCACCTACTGGGCAGCTGGAAGGGCCAGTCACCCTTACTCCTCTGGCATGTAAAGGGGAGGGCACACCATGGCATGGTATAGTAGGCTACTATGCCATGGTGTGGGTAAAAATGCCTCCCTGGAATCAAAATAACATCATTTGGCGTGATTATACTAAAAACATTACTATAATCACACCAATGATACAATTTGGCATTATTTTAGCAAGAAAAATTGCTAAAGTCATGCCAAATTTTGAAATTGGCCTCATTTTAGCAATTTTCTGGCATAACCTAATCCTGGGCCTTGGAAAAATAAAAAGATGTTTTTTGTTATTATTCAAAGTTTTAAAATGTATTTTTTATATTTCTTAGAAACATTTGACATGCGTTTTGATAGAAATATTATTTTTTGACCTGGATTCTCAAAAGTTTTCATTTCTGTCGCAAGGATTTCTCTTCACAAGGGTGAAAGGAGACTGGCATAATTCATTCTTTCCTCAAAATCTAGATATTCATCACCATTATCTCATAACAGCCATTCTACCCACCCCAATACTCAGAAGTTATCATCTTCCAAAATTGATGACACTTAAAAACCAAATTCTTATTATGATGCAATAAACACAAGAAGATATGAATATAAAGGAATAATAATTTATAGAATTTAAATTAAATCCTCTTCTATAATGAATCAGTTTGGCCATTCAAGTGCTAACAATTAGTCAGCCTACAATTTCTCCAATATTTATCAAGATGTTCATCATGTACTTCAACCAAAATGTATAAATTCTGAATCAAATTACCAAAATGCTACCAGGAACTCTTGATTTCAAAAATATGATCCCATGTTGAATCCCCTGGGATTTAGAAAATCTTCTTCATATCAACAGGCATATTATTTTAAAAATATGTACAGTTGGTTGGCAAAATCAATGCAACTGATTACACTAAATCAGCCCCTGTAATTCCAATTGATTGTTTCAACTTGAATTCAACTCCCAAAAAAAGGATTGAATCTTTTCAATTGGTATGTTTACATAGTTTTTCATCTGTTTTTACTTAAAAAACTATGAAAACTTTTGTAAAAAATAAATTGAAAATTTATAATACGAATCAAAAAAGTAATTATTGTACAAAAAATAGCATCTATTAATAGCAAGATTGGAAAAACTTTTACCATTGATATTCATTCTCATCAAATATCTTGTGAAGGAGGATTAAAAGGAACACATTAGATGAAAAAAGCTATAATGGTTCCTTCCTCATGTTTTTAATGCTAAGTTTTATCAATATTGATTTATTGAAATTCAGGTCTAACTGTAATCAAATGGCTTAGATGGTCATTTTGAAATGCTTGAAAAACACTTGGACAAGCTCCTTGAAAGGAAAATTTTTGTATTTTTCATGTATTTCTAGCTCTGGGGGCCTTTGGTGCAATTTCAAGATTTTAGGGCAGATTTTTTATCTGCTGGTTTGATAGGGAGACCTTCAAAGTTTTCTAAAATCCATTTGAAGAAGTGCAATTTTATAAGTTTTTGGTTGGTTGAATACCTGGATCTAAAACATGGAATAATAGTCAGGAAAATTGGATTCCAAAAAAAAAATCAGGAAAATAAAGATTCAAATCAGCAAATGAAATTTTAAAAAATTTACTGGCCAAAAGTGTTTTGGTGATTGACCATAAATAATTGGATGGAAATGTCAAACCCAAGACAGTGATGTTGTTGAATATGGTCAACTGTTGAGAGGGGTCAACTTTGGAATTTTCAAAATGAACCATGATGATTCCTGGTATTCATTTACAAGGTTTGAAGTAACCAGATGTGGTTGTTTTGAAAAAAATTCTTACAGGTTTTGTCTACCAACTGTACAAGACTCAAGAACCTTAACAATATTCCAAAAGCATTTGACCATATCCAACTGAAAAATCAGAATATAATATGATTTGTAATCCTTCTTAAATTGGAAATGAACCTTGAAATTATTTACTTTCACACAGGCAGTCAAGGTATGTTTTATATCTTTCTGAATTTTTTGAATAATGACTGATTTATACTGTTTTTATTTCATGATGTGTTGTTTATGAAGATCTGGGACTTAAATTAATTCTCAAGGCCAACCAAACTATCAAGAAATTGAATCTCAATCTGAATCTCAAGAACATACCCAATCCAATCAAGCTTCCCAAAATCATAAGCAATAATCTGAAATGAGATAAACTTTTTCTTCTAATAAAAAAAACCTTCAAAGGGATTCCATGAGTTCACTTCAAGATTTATCCAACCTTTCCCACTGGAATTATAAGTATATGATCTTTCTTTATGATTTCTGAATATGATATATATTTTGAGTGAATGATTTTGCTTTTATTTTTGATTGATATTGTTTTAATTTTGAGATAAAAGCCTTATATTTTTCTCTCACATAATTTTAGGCAAACAAAAAAGCCAGAAATGACTCAAGCTTTACCCAAAGGTTTTATCAGCTTGATTATCTGAAATTGAAACTGATGTGGATTATGGAAAACATTCCTTCTGTTGATACTAAAAAAATTCAATATTAATGTCTTGTATCAAAGCCAGATATGAATCCCCATCCTGAAAGGTCTTTTTAAACTCATACAAAATTGATACAGCTTTCCCAAAATTGTGCAAAGGATAATGGTTTTGCAGTGGGAATCCTTAATTAGCACAGGGAAAAGAATTTGTATTTGAAGTTCTGCTTGGGAGTTGATATTGAATCATACCCTGTTAATTCATCAAATCAGAAATCTTTAATAAGGTTTGGTTGGCCTTTCAAGCTTGATGGATCAGAAAGCATCAAATCAAGCCAATGGTATTTTCTTGTAAGAAATCCAGAAAAAAACCATGAGTCCTTTTTTGATCCTAGTGGTAATAACCAGGAAAATTGAAAGAACTGAAACAGAAGCAGAGTTATTTACAAAATTTAAATAAAATGAAGAAAGAGTTTTTTTTCTGGTAAATCATTCATTCAATATTTACTGAATCTGATGAGGAACTTGTCTCAAAATTTGAAAAATACAGTGATTAAATTGTTAGATGGAAATTTGGAAGCCCTTTTATTCCCTAAACCTTCATCAGTAGCTTGGAACATCAAATTCCACCATGTGTGAGAAAAGGATTGCACATATAATAAAAACCACTATAGATTTTCCTTTTTGCCCTTTGTTGGGATGCCTTCAACAGGCCAACAATTTTAAATTTCATTTTCCCTGATGAGCCATGAAAAACAATGATTCTATTCTTGGTCTTTTTCACAGCACAGATGAATTTGGGATGAATAAGATATCCCCAAATTCTTTTTAACAGGTAAAGATTTGGGTCTTTAGAATGCAATTGAGAATAAATTTGGTGGTGATTCCCAAGAACAAATTGAATCTTATTCAAAATTAATTGATAGGGTGAAAAATGGAATTGAAAAACTTTATAATAAAATTTTTTACCTCCTTAGCACTTTGAATATAAAAAAAAGTATTGGCCAGGTGTAAAAGAGTTTTCAGAATTGAGTAAATTTGGAATGTATTTATTTTTTTTGGGAAGAAATTTGTTGGGTAAATCATCAAACGCTTTGAAACTAATGTGTGATAAAGATTTTAGTTTGTAACCAAGAACAAGCTTTTGTTCATTCCAATCATAAGAAAAAGTGAATTAAGAATATAATAGTGAAAAGAGATAAAAGAACAAGAAGTGAAGAAGATACCAACAGGAGAGGAAACTGGCTAATAATTGAATTCAGGTTACAACTAGAGTAGTACAACAAGTATCCTGAATCTAGATATCAAAGAAGGAAAGCAAGTGTATGGCCAAAAGCTTCATTTTGAGAGTGGCAGTTGGAAGATGCTATTATTTCATATAACAAGGCCAGAAATTGAGATTTGAAGAGTGAGATTGGTTTCTTGGACAATACATGAGATAAGAAAGACTTTACTTGATTGATTTAGGAGTTGACTCAGTTGATATTAATTTCTTTGAGCTGGCTGCCTTTCTTCAATCCTTGTTGTTGATTGTGTTCAGTTTTTTGTGCAAAGTGATCTGTCAAATTTGATCTTGAGGAAGGAAAAAGGGCCAGTCTAAGATTGCTAGGCAGTTTTAAAGGTTTGAGGTTTGAGATGTTTGAGATTTGCAATCAAGATAACATAGAGTGTCTGCAGCCCACAATAAAGCTGCGCATCCAACAGCAGAACAGCTACGGGAAATATTAAAGAAGAGGGACATGAAAGAAAAAGAGAAAGAACATTATGAGTGAAACAGTGAAATAGGAAGTGCAAAAGAGCATGTACCATGGTGAGGTAGTACTTTGAATATTTATAAAATTATCTCTAAAGGAAAAATTCATTTGATATCAGGATGAGGAAAATGGAGAAACAGAAGAACAAAATAATTAGATTCTATTTAAAAATACATTCACAACTTGGAATTCAATGGAATAGAGAGCTGAAAGTGTTTGATAGTTGAGTTACCAATATTTTATTAGAGGCTTTAGTTAAATAATTCATGTTAATTGAGCAGGAAGAGATCAACCTGAATTGAATATGGCCTTTCTCAAAGTTTTTTCAAAGGCTTTTGTTTTTTAGATCAATGTACTTGCCTTTCAAATTCAATTGAAATTCCTTAATTTCTTCATAATTTTTTTTTTCAATGAGACTGGTGGGACACATGAAAATTTGATGGTATAGGTCCTCAATGAGATTTTTTAGACAGCATCTTTGAGATGGAAAATGGAGAGAGTTAAAAACTCTGACTATGTTAATGAGTTAGTGATGCATTGTTGTTGTTTAATGGTCCAGTAAAGAGGGATACCTTTGAAAAAGCAGATGTACCCGCTATGGGAGATTGTAGACTTGGGATCATCCCCCCATGTTTTATTGCTGCAGCAGATCAGTTGGTCTGAAATTTATCAAGGCCCAATGGTTATATTGAGATCTTTAGTACTGGATAGGGATCTCCTAAAATGAATTACCTGTTTCCAGTGACTTAGTACAGGGTGGTTTCAGTGTTTGGCTACAGTTGACATGTAAAAACTTGTGTTGGGCCTAGAACGTACAGTTATGGAGTTTAGAATGCCTATGGGAGACCAATAGTTGATTTCTAGAGCAAGGAATTCTTTATGATATTCTTTGTTGGCTCATTTTAGGTGGAGCCCTGGTGTGAGAGGAGTGGATACTGGCTTGAAATTCTTGATTTTTAGGTTTTTGAGTCCCTTTTCAATGTGGAGAGGAAGGCATAATTGTATGAGCCCGTTTTTTTGATGGTTTTCATACCAAGAATTGTGTTTGGTGGATGAGCTGAAAATTTTTTGAACTTGAGAAGGAAGTCATTCTTGAAATTGTCTACATTTCCTGCTACAATCAGGTTGTTGACATGGAATAAAACATTTGAGACTTAATCTTTACCTATGTATGAGCAGGAACTGCAGTCTGATTCTATGAGACCTTGCTTTTTGATCAATTAAATCAGCATTTTGTACCAGTTCCATGGAGCTTTCTTGAACCCATAGAGTGATTTTTTGAGGCAGACGAATTTGAAAGTCCTTTTGTACCCAAATAGATTCTTGATAAAAAACTTTTCTTTGAGATCCAAGTGCAGGAAATCCCCCTTAATTTCAAGATGAATAAGATAAAAATGCTTTTCAGTAGCATAAGTGAGAAGTCTGCATATTGAAGCAACCTTCCTGGTAGGTCCATAGGTTTCAAGAAAGTTGAGCCTATATTTTTGGTTATATAAGTTTATTCAGAGTCTAGTTTTTGATGTGACAGGTTCACCATGAGTTGTATGCTTGACTTTGAAGACAGTTGTTTTATTAAGGGGATTATTCACTTTTGTGTTGTCTGCATCTTACCACACATCTTGCTCTTCAATTGTTTTGAATTTTTTAGGAGCCAATTTGTTCCATCTTGGAAATTTCATAGCTTCTTCCAAGCTTTATGGTACTTTCTCAGCAACAAATCCATTCCAGTCTGGTTTAGACAGGTTTTCCCTATTTCTTAAGGTGGTTCTTAGGTTTTATAAATCATTGAGTTGTTTTCTGAGGAAAAACCCAACCCCATGTCAGATTGTTATTCCACAGAGGGAATGATGCTTTTTTCTTCCACAGAGATTTTGATATTTGTAGGATCTTGGTTAGGAACTTGTTTTTCCAAAAATATGTCTAAGTTTTCATTTTCTAACAGTATTTTGATAGCTTCTTTATTATTGAAGCTCACATTTTAGGTAATGACAGTATTACCATTATTAGTGAGAACTTAATAAGAGAGGATTTTTGGATTGAATCTAACTAATATTCACTGGGCTCCATTTTTTCTAGCTTTGATTTGGTATTGAAATTTTTGAGTCTATAGCTCAGGGAAATTCTGATGAGTTTGATGTAGTTTTTGCGAAGAAACCTTTGGTGCATATTCATCCATGGCAAATCCTCTACTTTTTGATCTGGGATTTGATTAAGAGTGAGACAGAAAACTCTTACAAAATTGTTGCAGAAAGAATTGGGAAGATTGGTGTTGGAGATTTTAGCTCTTACAGCTTTGATTACTGCTTTATTGGTGTTTTTAACCCAATAATTATACTGATAATGATAGGATTAAATGAAAATCTGATTAATGTGATGAGAAAAGTAGTACACCTGAAGCTTGGAATTAAAAAACTCTCCACCACCTTCTGAGAATAATTTTTTTAGGATATATTTTGGTTTTCCTGAATTGATTATTGATTAAAAATATCAGTATTTCAGCTGCATGGATTTTGGACTTGAGTGGAAAGCAGGGGTTTTACCCAGAGAAAAATTCAATAAGATTCAAAATGTACCTAAAACCTCCTTTAGATGTGGGGTTAAGAGGTCCAATTAGGTCCAGATTTATCTTCTCAAAACATTTTTTGGTGTTTTTTTGTTGCTTTTTGAATAATTTTTGAGTTATCTTTGCCTTATTGCAGCTGATACACTCAAATAATTTTTTTTCTGAGCTGGTGATTTTTTATTTGAGGAATTTCTCCATTCTTTTCAGAATGGCATTTCCTAGGGATCAGTGAATGAATTTTAATTCAGATTTGAAAAAATGAGTTTTCTTTGGCTCAAAAAACATCTCTTTTATGAAGAAATTGTTCAATATCAAGACTGACAGAAGCTTTTTTCCTTTTTTTTCAGCTTGAAGGTACCAGGCTTCAGGTTAGAGTTTACTGGCAATGAGGCTACTTGAACCATGAGAGCCCCAAGAGGGATCATGTTCACCATGGATTCTGGAACCAATTCCACATCAAAGAGGATTATGCATCCTTTGTAGCTAAGGCTGCTTCCCTTCTACCTTCTATTGAGATAAAGGCATTCCTTTTTCCTGTTTGGACTGTTTCTGTTCTTTTTCTTTTGGTGATTTTTTTGAACAGGTACATGTTGAATATCATTTGTAAAGAGCATCTAGAATCTAGGAGAAAGGTTTTAGAGATATTGTTGCTGAAGAAGTGAATTGCAAAGAAGAAGAAGTAGAAGTGGGCCTCATCTTTTGCCTTTGGCTTGGACTTTTAACTTTGGTTGTGAAGATGGGATGGTTTGATTTCTGGGAATTAAAACCAAAAAAAACTAGCTGGATGAGAGGTGAATGCTTTAGAGACTCCTGTGGGATTTGATATTGTTAAATAATTTCCCTCACACTCATCTACCTACTCCCGCACCCTCTTCTCTTTGCCCTCCTTTTTCTTCTGTGTGTCACCAGGATGTCACTTGTCCCTTCAATTTCCAATCCCTCAATTTTTTCTTGGGACCAAGCTTAGAGAACTCAACTCACTCAACCAGAAATAATTATCTTTGACCACTTAACTCCCAACATACATTCCTAATCCCTCAAATACAAGTCTCTTAATCTTATTTCTTCTTTTATTTTCCTTCTCTCTTCATAATTTTATTTATCTTTTCTTTTATCTTCTCTTTTCTGTTTTTCTCATCTTCTTTAAACCTGTGACTCTGACATTGTCACATCCACCAAAAACTCTTGCAAACTCTGTCTGGTAAGACTTTAACTGAAACACTACCAAACTCAAACCTCTCAGATCTAACCTGCTTTTTCCTCAATCTAAATTTGTCCCCTCATCAATTTCCTTTGCAACTCCATTTTCTTGTGACATCTCAACGCCTCAACCTAAATTTACATTGAATCATCTTATTCCTTGTAACTTGATGTTTTTGCTATCTTTTCATTTTCTTTCTTGTCTTGTGATTGCTCAACTGATATTGTTCTTGGCACAGACCTCTAAAATCCTTGTTTTCTAAAACTCTATCTCTCAGAAATCAACACAGTTAAAAGCAAAAAATCAATCCAAAAAAGCCAACTGGACCAATGGAGGGATCAAGCAACAACAGTTTTTGTCAAATAATCCTCAAGGAAACACTAGAAGCAGTTTCCAGTCTTGCAGAAAAAAACTACTAAATATGGAAGGACAAGATGACTTTACTCCTAGAACTCAAAGGCGCAAAAGAGGCTCTAGAGGAAAATTCCAAAACCTAAACTCAACAGAAAATATGGAAAAGCAAGTCATATTGCTCTCAAGAATTGATTCAGTCACACAAAAAAATTTGGTCAACCCTGTGAACATATCTTTGGCTAAGCTTCTGTGGAAAACCATCAAGTACAGATTTGCCTCCTCCCAAACAGAAAATTGCGCCAGGATCTTTAAAAAATTCCTCCACCAATAATTCAAGCCCAACACCATGAATCCTTTTATAACTGAAACTAAGATCTAAATGAAGAAAATGATTGATGTAGGAATTGATCTCCTGGATGACATCCTCTCATACCTAATTATCTTCAAATTTCCTCCTAACTTCATTTGCTTTGTAAGAAAATTATGCACTCTTAAAAAAAAAGTTATGTTGGAACTTTTTCTGGATCATCTTACCCAACTAGACAACAAAACCAAGTCAAATTCCAAAAAAACCAAGTTCACCAACACTGCTCTTGTTGTCTCAAAAAAAAAAAAAGAAACCTGTCCCTCTAGAGTTGAAATGCAGAAGAGGCTTCCACAAACCAATGTCTCCTTATCAAACAGAAGAAAAAAGTTGGCACAAAAATGAACTTCTTTCTCCTGACTGGGAAAAGAGGCTCAAGAAAATTGGAGAGCTCATCTCAACTCAAACGCCAAAATCAAAGAATTTGTGAATTATCATGCTCTGATCACTGCATGGATTTAGGACATCAAACCTGTTGAGATTTTAATCTATGTTGAGGGAATAATAATGGTTATAACAAATTGATCTTATTTCAAATTTAAGGATAAGATAATTTGGACCATGCTAGAAAAAAGAATCATCTCAATATGTTGATTAATAATAAAGTTATCAAAGATTAATTATCTGTGAAATATGTCACAGAAATATCAACATAGCCCAGTAACTGGGGTAAATCATACTAATGAAGAAAAAAAGAGATAGTATGAAATGTATAAATAAAAAAATTAGAAGAAAAACTTATGTATTTCATTCTGAAATGTCCTATATAGATAAGAATAGCAAGGACTATCAGAGCAAATGAACATTTTATGTTAATTGCACTCCTTGGTAAAAAAAGAAACCAAGCAGAAAAGAATGTTTCATTCCTTTCCCTCTTAGCTTGTACATAGTCATATTGGTGAGGGAGATCTTGCCTAAAAAAGAACCCCTCTACCCAGTTGTATTCCCCTTTAATTCCTATAAATTCATTTATCCATTTGACATTGAATTAAAAATATCACTAAACTTATCTACAAATTTTATTGCTATTGCTAGTACATTATCAGTACCACCTAAAACCTTGTTGGATTACTTGCCTCAATTTGGTATTAGCGGCCATCTTATTTGTACTTGTCTTGATTTGGGCATACATGGCCGTATAATTTGTAATTGTCACTGTTGCTTGTTGGCTAAGTGCCAGATTTATTATTGTTGTTGTATTTTTGTTGGCTTGTAGCCATATTTGGTCTTATTAGACATATTTCTTGTTGTTGTTGTCTTTTTGGCTAATTGCCATAGTTGCACTTGTCTTGATTTAGCTGTATTTGGTTGTCTTACTCATATTTTTATTTGATATGGTCTCAATTGACCATCTTTCTTGTTTTGCTCTTGGTGGCTCTTTCTGCTGCATTTGGTCTTGATTGATTGCCTTAATTGTCTTTTCTTGGTGGACCATTGTGCCAAATTTGTTTTTTAATTTCTTTTCATCTTGTTTTGCTTGCCTTACCATACCCAGAGGCATATTTGCTTTTAATTGCTCAGCTAGATTCATCGCCAAGATTTCCTAGCATTATCCGTTATTGTGTTGGATTTCCTTGCCATGTTTCATTGTATTTGTCACCTTGCTCCTATCCATTTGATTGGAAATTCTTCTTGAATTTTTCAACCCTTGTTGTCTTGCCCATCTCATTGCCTCCATCATTTTGCTTGTATTTATTGTACTGCTTGTATCTTTGTCTCAATTGCCAACCCTTGCGCTTGTTACCTCTCACTGCTGTCTGTTGCCACTCGCCATTTTCTGTCGCTGCTGGTTGTTTTCTGCTGCCGCTGTGATTTCTTGGATTGTATTCATTGTTTCTCACATCGCTTGTATCCCTCATCTTGATCACCACCAATTGCCCTCAATGATCTGGCTTGCATTTGTTGTGTTTCTCACACCCCTCGTCCCACACATCTTGCTTGTATTTGTTGGATTGCTCCGTTATCAATAGTAATAACAAGGGTGATGTTAAATTCACGGCTCCAAACGTGTAGTAGTCATGTAAGGCCCTACACGGCTCAAATGAGCTGTGGGGGCCCATAGACAACAACAAAGGTCCGTTTCAAACACGCACAACCCTGGGGGTTGTGTAAGAGCCATTTATCCCCAAAAACAGCAATTTCAAGCCGTGTACCCCCGTACATGGCTCAAATCCGCTGTGTTTGGGGGTGCACAAACCCCTGGAAGTCATTCTAGAATTTAAGACAACCCTTGGACCACACTTGAGTTCCATCAACCCAAATCTGGGATCAACACATACTTTGTTGGACTTTTGTTCCACAACTAGCAATTCCAAATTGACTTTAAAGTGAAACCAAAGTGAAAATAAAGTGAAAATTGAAATCATATAAAAATTTGCAAACAATTCATTCTCAACTAAAAAGTGAGCAAACTTTTTTTGTTCAATTGAAAGTTGGATTGAATACTGAAGTATACCATTGCATTTTTTTGCATGGGAACAGTTGCAAGCCATCTTTCTTCTGACATGGCTGCGTGGAAGGTCTACGTTGATAGTGCCATCAACAAAGCTTTTGAAAAAGAAAAAAAGGATTCAGGTAATGAAACATTGGAAGCCCCAATTCCATCCTCATCAAGGGTGACAATTGAGGAACAAAATTTTTCAAAGTGGGATTTGACCTCTGGTGGTGAGTAAAATTATATGTTGCTGGTCTTTGAAGTATTTAATTTGATTGAAACTGATGGAGTGCATGCCATCAATATAACTATGTAAATATGACAGATCCACTTGACCCACCTCCTGTGAGAGGTTTTCCTACTAGGGAAGAGGCACAAAACTATTGTCAAACATGGGCTTTGAAGCATGGGTACACTCTGACCGTTTTTAACTCAAAGAAAGATAAATATGTGGATGTAGCCTGTGATTGCCATGGTTCCTATTCAGGACAACTTCTTACCAAATGGTCTAGACAAACTCACACAAGGAAGGTTGGGTGAAATTTTTTAATCCATGCAATTTGCATAAAGGCAGAACCCTTGTGGCAAATCTCCTATCAAGAAACCCAACATAACCATCAACCATCTGCAAATCTCTCTGTGAATCCTCAACTGAGGAGAATCTCTGGGAAAGCCTTGGATATACTTAAGGAAGGCATGAAAGATGGGCTGAATACATTACAACTTAAGAGAAAATTGAGCAAGATTGATGGGGGGTATTATGTTGATGACCAAAAAATCTATAAAAATAAGCAGAAGGTAACACTTGCAGAACTAAAGGGTAAAAGTGTTATAGAGGTACTCTATGAACAGCTTGAAGAAAAAAGTTGGTTTCACCAGTCAAATTTCAGTGGAGAGGGTCACCTTGAGGCCCTGTAATTAGCACATCCTGAGGAAGTAAAGCTTTGAAAACAATTCCATCATATTGCTATGTTGGATTGTACTTATGAGAAAAATAAGTACAAAAACCTGCTATTGCATGTTGTAGGAATGACAGCAAATCGTAAAAATTTCACAAAAGATCTTGTTTTTATAACAAAAGAAAAGTTTGAGTTCTACAGTTTGTCTGTAAATTCATTAAAGGAGGATGCTTATGATCCTGAGAGACTTCCAGAAGGATTTGTGACAGACCTTGAAAAAGCTCTGATTTGTGCTCTTGAATCTAGTTGCCCTGAGTCATCAAGACAATTATAAGCACTTGGCACTTGTCTAAAAAAATACAAAAAAACTTTAAAGCATGCTTTTTTAATGATGTTGAAGGATGTAAAAGCCTTATGACTCTGTGGGAAAAGTATGGGGCCTCAAAGACCAAGCAGGAGGCGGAGGTCAATGATGCAGAACTAGAGTAAGTCCAAATCACTGCTTATTCATCCTAGTTTTGGGTTCTGACCTTTTGACTTGTATAGTGTTTTTTGGAAGACTATGAGGATGTACTCGAGTATATGGAAAATAAAATTTTCCCTATCAAAGAGACATTTTTAACAGCGTGGACTTGTATAAACCCAGACTGTGGAAACAAAAAAACCTCTCAGGTTGAAGGGGCCCATGCCACTCTCAAACAATTCCTTGCAAAATCTTCAGGAAACCTGTTGGATTCTTGGAAAAGCCTTGATGGAACAGTTTCAAATCAAATTAAAGCGGTTAATGTGTCACTTTATGACTCTTGAATTATGCTAGGGAAGTTCTTCCAACTGAACTGTTACCATTGGGTTACAAATTTTCTTTAGAGGCAATTCATATTATTAGGGAACAATTTGAGAAATCCAAATGTGATCATGATGGCAAAGTGTGCACCAATTCATATTCAAAGACTATGGGTTTACCCTGTTCCCACCAAATAGGTGACCGTCTAGCATTCAGAGGATCCGTGGTACCCAAAGATGTTCATCCTCAGTGGAGGTTGGACTATGATCCTTGCAGTTCTAGTTCTGTAAGTTGGCTTAAGTTGGATTGTTCAAATAACTATGTGATTAATGATTTTTGATTAATGAATCCTAATTCACTAATGGCTGATCCTTTTGAAATTTTTCAAGTGCAATGTTGATGAAATGCTAAGCATTTCTCAGTCAAGTAAAAAAGTGAATGAAATTATCTTGGAAACTCCAGATTATGAGCAAAGCGGCCTGTTTAAGCATATCATTCAGAAGATTACAAAATATTTATTGAAGACAAGACTTGAACCTAAAGTCTTACAATCAAGTAGGGGCAGGCCAAAATTGACAGATTGGCGGCAAGAACCATCTTGGTTTGAGCATGTTGAAAAAAACTCAAGGGGGAAAAAAGGACTAGAAGGGCTCCAAATAAGAACATACAAAAGATTGTAAGTCTTTTATTTTGAAATATGTTCATTTTTTGGTTTAATGAACTTAGTTACTAACTAATGATGAATTGTTAGTCAAAGTTGACAGAATCTGAATCTGAATTCCATAGTTCAGAGGAAGAGACTGAAAGTGAATTTGGATCAATTAATTTGTAATCAGAATGCTCTTCAGAGGAAGAGAATGTGCAGCAAAGCTCAACCAGAAGCTCATCTTTGGTGAGTATTCATTAAATTGATCTGATTAAAGAAATGAATACTAAGTTAGTTTTCATGATAGGAACCAAACGTGAAATAGCTAAATAAAATATCCAAGAAATTCCATAAGTTCCTGGTTGAGGTTTGGGATCCAATTGGAGATGGGAATTGCGGATTTAGATTCATTGCTAAATCTCCTGGTTATGAAGAACATGGTAGGTTTAAAGTTAGTAAGGAAATGATTGAAACATTAGAGAAAAATAAAGCATGCTACATTAATATGCTTGGTGGTGCAAAGGAGGTTGAAAAGATTAAACAAAGAATTGATGTTGAAGACATCAATTAAAAGATTTTCTCCTCAAAATGGTTGGATAAATTAGATATGGGTCAAATCATAGCAGACACATATTCCAGACCTATATGTTTCATTTCACTGGAGTCATGTGATACTTATACTCCAATGAAAAATAGTGTTACTGATCAATCAGATCCAATGCTCATTTACTTTGTAAACAATAACCACTGGGTTCCATTAGTACTTGAGGGAGAAATCATTCCAATCCCCCCCATTGTAGCAAAACCATGTTCTTTGATTTCTAAAAAAGCCTGTGGTTGGGTTTATCATCTCAAAGATCAACTGAAAATGTATTCTAGATTATAGAGATTATAGAATTTGACTTCATTTCATCATTGGGTTTCATATTAAATATACTTCTAATGTAGCTAATGAGTTTTATTAATATAAAGGGTTATCACATTTTGAACATCATTATGTTCAGTGTTTTGAGTTAACATCATTATATTGAGTTTTTTGAATGAGAGTTTAATGGTTAGTCAATTCAACTTGTGTTTTGCCAATTCCATCACAAGCTTAACTTATGTTAAGCTTGGGATGGGATCAGCTTAACACAAGTTGAACTTGTTCTTTGCTGGTATTTTTACTTTAGGGCTGGTCAAAAGACTTGTATTTTTTCTGGCACTTTTACTTTAGGGCTGGTCAAAAGACTTCTTTAATTTTTGGGCCCTTTTACTTTAGGGCTAGTCAAGTTGAACTTACTTTAGGGCTTGTCAAGTTACTTGTATTTTTATTGGTGTTTTTACTTTAGGGCTTGTCAAGTTACTTGCATTTTTTTTTGGTGTTTTTAGTTTAGGTCTAGTCCAGTTACTTGCATTTTTTGGGTCTTTTTACTTTAGGGCTATTCCATTGGATAGTCCCAGTTTTTTTTTTGTTTTTTATTTATGGGTGATGCTAAATTCACGGCTACAGTTGTGTGGGAGACGTATTGGGCCCCACACGGCCTGTGGGAGTTGTGTAGGGCCCCAAACAACCTGTGGGAGTTGTGTAGGGCCCCTCAAGGCGTGGGGGCCCATACACTACTCCATATAATTTAGAATTTATCACTTATTACTTATTATTATTTATTATTTATTATTTATTATTTATTATTTATTATTTATTATTTATTATTTATTATTTATTATTTATTATTTATTATTTATTATTTATTATTTATTATTTATTATTTATTATTTATTATTTATTATTTATTATTTATTATTTATTATTTATTATTTATTATTTATTATTTATTATTTATTATTTATTATTTATTATTTATTATTTATTATTTATTATTTATTATTTATTATTTATTATTTATTATTTATTATTTATTATTTATTATTTATTATTTATTATTTATTATTTATTATTTATTATTTATTATTTATTATTTATTATTTATTATTTATTATTTATTATTTATTATTTATTATTTATTATTTATTATTTATTATTTATTATTTATTATTTATTATTTATTATTTATTATTTATTATTTATTATTTATTATTTATTATTTATTATTTATTATTTATTATTTATTATTTATTATTTATTATTTATTATTTATTATTTATTATTTATTATTTATTATTTATTATTTATTATTTATTATTTATTATTTATTATTTATTATTTATTATTTATTATTTATTATTTATTATTTATTATTTATTATTTATTATTTATTATTATTATTTATTATTTATTATTTATTATTTATTATTTATTATTTATTATTTATTATTTATTATTTATTATTTATTATTTATTATTTATTATTTATTATTTATTATTTATTATTTATTATTTATTATTTATTATTTATTATTTATTATTTATTATTTATTACTCATTATTCATTATTTATTACTCATTATTCATTATTCATTATTCATTATTTATTATATACTATTTACTATTTATTATTTATGGTTTATAATTTATAATTGATAATTGATAATTTATAATTTATAATTTATAATTTATAATTTAAAATTTATCATTTATCATTTATAATTCATAATTTATTATTTATAATTTATAATTTATAACTTTTATCTTATTGTTTATTGTTTATTATTCATTATTCATTATTTAGTGGAGGCTACAAAACTTTAATTTAGTTGTTTAGCGTGCTGTACAACTCAAATGGGAGTGTAGCATGCCACACAGCCCATTTGAGTCGTGTAGCATTCCACATGGCCCATTTGAGCCGTGTAGCATGCCACACGGCTCATTTGAGTTATGTAAGGTGCCACACGGCCCATTGAGCCGCGTACACAACTCAAAGAGCCGTGTACAGAGTCGTGTACACGGCTCAATGAGCTGTGAATTGAACATTTCCCTTTATTTGTTTATTTGTTTATTTGTTTTTTTAACCAAAAAATCAATTTTTTTGATTTCTTTGATTTTTGATTGATTCCTGTTTTTTAAAATGTTTATTTGATTCATGGGTTATGTTAGTGCCCTTTCATTCCATTTTTTTTTGGCTCACCGCGGTCCGGTGGCGTGTGGGATGTCACACAACTACATTCAAGCCATGTACAACTACACAGGGCTCAAATGTAGTTTTGTGGGATTCAACACGCTGGCGGACCAGGCTGGGTTGGCTGCGCGACTCATTGAGCTGTGCAGGGTTGTACACAGCTCAAATTGGACCTTGTGGCGTGCCACACGGCTCCTTCTGAACCATGTGCACCCCTCAATGAGCCGTGAATTTAACATTTCCTTAATAAAAAATATCACAAAAATAAAGTCAAATAGAAATGGATAATACACATATCAATAGCAGACTACTCCTTACAGACAAGAACTATTTCACTTGGACTCCTATGATGGAGTCCAAACTTGATTTTATTGGAGCCTTGGAACTTATACTTGGCAATGATCCTAGTAGACCTGAAATTAGGGATCAATTGAATAGAAATGCATACAGTCTTATAGTCAGACACTTGAGCAAATCAAACCTTGCTTATGTATCTAGTACACTTGATCCACCAATAAAGAGCAATGGACAAGAACTTTGGAAACTTACAAGAAAAATGATATTGCCAGTCAAAAATTAGAATTTTCTAAGTTTATTAAAATTGAATTTCAAGAAACAATCATTTTCATTGCAGATATTTTTAGTTCCGACAAAATTAAGTATCTTCATAGATCCCTTTGACACGCTAGTCCATACCATCTAAAAAATATCATCCCCAATCTCCCTATCAACTCTCTCTACAACCTTTAATTCAAGGATGGTG
This sequence comes from Puccinia polysora, assembly GCA_025617555.3. Lineage (NCBI taxonomy): Eukaryota > Fungi > Basidiomycota > Pucciniomycetes > Pucciniales > Pucciniaceae > Puccinia > Puccinia polysora. Next base: position 20,472,812 of record CM062619.1, on the reverse strand, counting down.
TATTCTCTAAAATTACTAAATCTTACTTCAAGAATTGATTGAATCCCACTTCTTGACCATTTGAAAAACTCCACATTTATTTAATTTGCCCTATCACTCCCCCATTGAGAAACAATATGAAATACATCATGTCTGTAATTGAAAACTTCTCCAGATACATTTCCGCCATTCCTCACCAGTACAATTCAAGTGCAAGTATCCAACTCAAAACCATCCTAAACTTTGAAAAAAAAAAAAACAGAATTTTTATCCCACCACCATTTGCTCCAACAGCTGTGGGGAATTCTATTCTTCCAATCTTAAAGATTTCTTTCAATTCAACTCCATCCAACATCTAATCCCTACCACCATGAGAAAAACGGAAAGATCAAAAGAGACAACCAAATCCTCACCAAGTCTATTTGTGCTATTATTTGAAGCTCCAAAATTCCTTGTTAACTTTCATGTCTCCCTCACTCCACCTGCACTAGCCCTGCTGCCACAATGCAGATCATGCGCTCCCCTCTGGGTTCCCTGCTTCAAGATCTCAGATCCCTCGGGGGAGCAACCTGTCTTCTCCTGAACCCAATCATTGCTTTCCTGTCTCTTTTGATCATTTTTATCCTCCTCATCCTTTTTGTATCATTGTTTTCCTTTCCTGTTTCCTCAACATCTTCCTCTTCCTCACTTGTTGGCTACTCAAATCAACCACCACTCATCACCACACCCTTTTGGGGATCCACCACGAACCATTAACCCCTCACTGTTTGGGAACTCAACCTCATCCATCTGGTAACTGGTAAGAGCCAGTCTTCTTGGGCTCTCAAGCTCTCAATTTTTAACACCTTGACCACATTACCAGCTACTTGCCTCAGTTTGCTCAACCTCCTGCGACTCAACCAATGCTTGACCCACTGCCCCAAACATTGTTGTGGAAACTGTCTTGAAGACCTGTTGGTTCCATTCCTGTTCTTCCACATTGTCCAAACTCTGTCTCATCTTTGTTCTTTTGTTCCTCTCATGTGTCAGCCTGCTGGTTTGTTTTTGAAATCAATTCAATTTCATATTATGGTTAAAAGCCAAAGGCTCTAACGACTGAAGAAACCAGCGTGAGCCATGGCCTCAAACCCTCTGAACCAACACAAAAACAATGTATTCAGACAGGCAATGCTCAAGACATCCCTGGAAACTATTCCCCTACTCTCCAAGGATAATTATAGTATCTGGAAGGATAACATGAACTCACTGCTCAAGCTTTGAGGAGTCCTCCACGCCTTGGAATCTGATTCAACAGCTCTCTCTCTGCAAGACAACAACAAGATCCAGCTACTCCTCATCTCAAAGGTTGACTCAATCACCCACAACAATATCATCAGCGCGCCAAACGTGAAATCAGCCAAATCAATATGGGCATCCATCAAAGAGAGATACTTGTCCTCCGAAGCCTCTAACAGAGCACAAACCTTCAACAAATTCCTCCAAATCACTTTTCAGGAAGACAAAATTGCCGGATTCATTACCAACGTCAGAACCACAATCAAAAAGATGGTTGACATAGGAATAGACCTGCTGGAGGATATCCTTTCCTATCTAATTCTCTTCAAATTCCCCTCCTCACTCCAAGACCTTAAACGGCAACTCATGAAATCGGAAAAGACCATCCACTTCTATTTTGTGTGCAACCATCTCACACAATTCAACAATGAAATCAAAGCTGAGAACACAGATAAGTCCATCTCTCTCACCAATTCTGTGCTGGTCACAAGAAAGGCAAAATTCAAGAACCAAGAGACCAGCCGATGCATTGAAGGATACCACAACCCCAAAAAAGACAAGAATCACTCAGAGAGAGAATTTTTTCATCTAAACCCGGACAAGGCCCCTGATTGGTGGAGAGAAAATCAATCCAAATGGACGGAGAAGCAGAAACCCAAAAATGAAATGGCCCACTATCACGCCTTCCTCACAAAATGGATTGAGTCAAAGGAACTGTCCGGAAAAAATATCCTCATTGAAAGCGGAGCCTTGGCTCACATTTTCAACAACAAAAAATTCTTCCTCACCCTCAACAAAAGCGTTGGCAAGAGCATCTCTACAGGAAAGGATGGGGCCAACCTACCCATTGAAGGAACTGGCACGGTCAAACTCTTGTGGAAGAATGAAAGTATTGTCCTCAATCAGTTCCACTATGTCCTGGAGATGGTGGTCAACCTCATCAGCCCGGGTATCCTCATGGGTAAAGGGTGTTGCATGGTGTCAGAGAAGGGCAAGTTCCAAATCTCCAATGGCAACTCCCTCATCTTCCAGGGATCTATCATTGACAATCTCTTTGTGGCCCAAAACCCAAAACAAATCAGCCTGAACCACTGTATCTTGTCTTTGAACAGTCATTCCAGCAGAAATCTGAGAGACCTGCACCTTGCCCTTGGTCATGCCTCAACCAGACAACTACGGGAGATCAGAGATATCAGCTTAGGTAAAGAGGACCTTGACTCATTCTATTGCAAAGAATGCGCTCTTGGAAAAATCACCAAAGCTCTGTTTAAATTGCAGTCAACAATTGCCTCCAGACCCTTTGAACAAATCCACTTGGACTTAATTGGTCCACTCAAACCCCCCTCACTCAGACAAGAGAGGTACATCCTCACGGTGGTAGACAACTTCACTGGATACCTGTGTGGGATACCTCTGCAAAGCAAGGATCAATCCTCTGAAGTCCTTGTTGCTGTACTGGAACAACAAAAGTCAAAATTGGGCTACTTTCCCTGCAAACTGTGCTCCAATGGAGGTACTGAATTCACAAACCACAGGTTAGTTCAATTCTGCAAGGACAATGCAATCAGACAACTGATTTCCAAACCACATCATCCCAAACACAACGGCAGAGCGGAAAGGGCCAGCAGGACCATTGTCAAAATTGTACAATGCACAATCAGCTCATCCAAACTACCAATCCATCTTGGGCCCAAGATCCTGAAGGCTTGTTGCCTCAGCCTCAACCAAATACCAAAGAAGGGAGACTCCTGCACTCCCTGGGAACAAATGCACAAGAGATCTCTTCCCCTTTCATACTTCAAGCCCCTTGGAACCTTGGTTGTCTTCCTCAATCACTGCAGGGTCAAAGGAAAGAAATTCCATCCAAAAGGGCTCAAGGGGAAGCTGATCAGCTACAACCCTGATTTCAGATCCTATTGGATCCTCAAACCTGATGGAAGCATCATATCATTGGAGCACGTAAAATTCAATCTTAAATTGATTGAGAATCTGGAAATTGGCAGCCCGTCCAACATTGCCTTCTCAGTTGAAGACACAATGTACGGCCAACTCAACCCCAGAGAGACAAAACCAGCCAATCACCATCTTGGTAAAATCAAAAACATGGAGCATTGCTGCAACAGGTCACCAGACTCCCTTGCATTGGTTGACTCAGGACCTCTCTGAGGATGACCAACCGTCTCAAGAGACTTTCATCACTTCAAACCTCCTGGGAAATCAACCAACTTTCACCCAACCATCACCTGGGAAGGAAGCAACTCATGAGGCCAGTTTGCCTGGACGCACCCTGAGGAACAGATCTAACCTAAATCACCCCAAATGTACGGCTTCCATCACTACTATGAGCCAAAAACATATCTGAAGGCTATCTTGTGTGAGGAGGCGGAGAAGTGGAGAGAAGCTATCAGGAAAGAATTGAAGGAATGCAAGGATTTGGCAATTTGGGAAGAATACAATGGACCCGACCCGACCAACCCTCTCAAAACCACGTGGGTCTTCAAAATCAAAGATAACTGTCACAATGACACCCTCATTCACAAGGCCAGGATATGTGTTTGCGGCTTCAACCAAATCTATGTCCTTGATTATGAATAAACCTTTGCCCCAACGGGAAAAATTGCCTCCCTACGTGCCATTCTACAATTCAGCCTCAAAAAAAAACTCTCAATCAGGCAGTTTGACGTCAAATCCGCCTTCCTCCATGCCCCCATCAACAAAGAAGTGTTCATCAGGACGCCGGATGGTTGCAATTGACCCTCAAAGTACCTCAAACTCAAGAAAACCCTCTATGGATTGAAGCAATCCCCAAAGAACTGGTACAACACGCTTGCGGAATGGATCAGATCTGTTGGGTTCATTGAGTCTAACAGCAATCCCTGTCTCTAAAAGTCAAAGGATGGGGACTCCTTTGTTTTCTTCCACGTGGACAACCTAATTCTTTTTGGGAATGGGAACGGATTTGAGGACAAGTTCAACTTGAGATTTCAAAACTCTCAATTTCATGATCCGGACAAAATCCTGGGAATGAAATTTGAAAGGTCAGAATATTCCATTTTACTCAGTCAACCCAAATACATTGACCACAGAATCAAAGAACTTGGACTCCAAGCATGCAGACTGGTGTCCACTCCTCTCACCCCTCACCATCAACTCAGTGCAGCCATGGATGAAGATTTCAAGGCCTTCAAAGAGCTCAACATCAACTACCGGTCAGGGATAGGTCTCCTCAACTACATTTCCTGCAGGACCAGGCCCAACCTCAGTCTTGCAGTATCCATCCTGGCCCGCTTCCAAAATAAACCTGGCCTCACCCACTGGAGAGAACTCAAACAAACCTGGCAATATGTGAAGGCCACAAAGGACCTGAAACTGACAATCAAATAAAACAACAAGGCCAACCCCATTGTCTTCTACAGTGACGCCTCCTGGGCCAAAGATCTGGGGACCTGCAAATCTCAAACTGGCTACCTGGGGCTGGAATTTGGATCCCTCATCTCTTGGGTAAGCTTTAAACAACGGAAAATTGTCTACTCCACCACTGAAGCCAAGCTCAATGCACTCCTGGACTTGTTGCTGGAAGGAAAATGGCTGCAAAATCTGATTGGAAAAGTCTTCTCAACCAAAATCCTCAGCTCCTCCCACCTCATCAACAATAAGGGGCTTGAAGACAAACTCAAGAGATTTGGTTCCAACGCCAAAACTTTCCATATTGACCTCAAAAATAAAGGCCTCAGAGAAGAACTCCAACTCGGTAACCTCTCCGTTCAGCTCATATCCTCCAACCAAATGCTGGCCAACCCGCTCACCCATGCAGTCCCCAAAGCCATCCTGGCCAAGTTTGTTCACCTGATCCAGCCTTCCTTCACACTCCCTAACTGCTGATGAAACTGGCTCTTTCCAGTTATGGGGGGTGTTAACTTTCATGTCTCCCTCACTCCACCTGCACTAGCCCTGCCGCCACCATGCAGATCACACGCGCCCCTCCGGGTGCCCTGCTTCAAGATCTCAGATCCCTTGGGGGAGCAACCTGTCTTCTCCTGAACCCAATCATTGCTATCCTGTCTCTTGTCATCATTGTTATCCTCCTCATCTTTTTTGTATCATTGTTTTCCTTTCTTGGTTCCTCAACATATTCCTCTTCCTCACTCGTTGGCTAATCAACTCAACCACCACTCATCACCACACCCTTTTGGGGATCCACCACGACCCATAAACCCCTCACCGTTTGGGCACTCAACCTCATCCATCTGGTAACTGGTATGAGCCAGTCTTCTTGTGCTTTCAAGCTCTCAATTTCTAACAACTGGACCACATTACCAGCTACTTGCCTCAGTTTGCTCAACCTCCTGCGACTCAAACAATGCTTGACCCACTGCCCCAAACATTGTTGTGGAAACTGTCTTGAAGACCTGTTTGTTCCATTCCTGTTCTTCCGCATTGTCCAAACTCTGTCTCATCTTTGTTATTTTGTTCCTCTCATGTGTCAGCCCGCTGGTTTGTTTTTGAACTCAATTCAATTTCATATTATTACTCATAATATTTGGGCTGAAGTTAGCAAAAACAGATTGTGTAAATTTAAGTCAAATTACCAAAAATCCTCACTCTCCTTCACCTTACCAAGTCTTCACTAACAAATAACTTCTGTATATTTTATTTCATCCCATTGGCTCCAAGTTTGAATACCTCAATAACAAGATAGCTCAAGGCCAAAATCTCAAAGATTGTGGGCTCACTGGAACCCTTGTGGGTTACAACCCAAAATTCTTATCTTATCACATTCTGAGACCTGAAAACTCTATTATCTCTTACAAACATGTTGAAATCATCAAGAATGAATCTCCTTCTCATTTCCATTTTTCCCCTATCCATCAGAAGAACCATTATAAATCAAACTGGACAATAATCTCCCTCTTACCCATCTTCCCTCACCTCATTCTATTGATACTGGCATCAAAATAACTCTGTCAAACCCAAAAAAATTTATTCCTTTCAAGGCCTACTACTGAATAGTCCAAACACCATCTTTCCAATTCTGCTTCTGACTCTTCTGATGAACTTGCCAACAAGCTCAACCCCAGTTACTCTCTTCAAGATTGTTCTACTCTCAACCCACCTCAACAGTACAGGTATCACCACTATTTTGTTCTCAAATTCTACAGACAAACCAAGAAGTGAACCTATTTCCTCAAATTGAATAATTTGATGGACTCAGAGCTCAATTAAATCAAGAAAATTGAAGTTTGGGACAACTACAATGGACCTGAACATGTTAATCCGCTCAAAACAACTTGGGTCTATTGTCTCAAGTACAATTTCCATTGAGATCCTCTTGTATACAAGATTTGTCTTTGCGTTCAAGGCTTCAATGAAATCTAAAGCCTGGACTACAAGGACACATCTTCACCTACAGGCAAGGTAGCTTCTCTTTCAAAGGCTCTCCTTTTTGGTTTGTAGCATTCCACTCCAATCAAGCATTTTGACATCAAAAGTGCTTTCCTCCACGCTCCATTGTTGAATAAGGTAATCATTCAAAGATAAAAAGGATAAAAAATAAAATATCAATAACCCATTCTGAAACAGGATCTCTAAGGACTCAAACAGGCCCCGGAAAATTGGTTCCACTCCCTCACCTCCTGGATTTGCAAGCAAGGATTCCACAAATAAATCCCTGATTCCTGCCTTTACATCCACTCAGACAGAAACTCAGTTCTATCCTTTCACATGGAAAATTTAATTTAATTATGCCCCAGAAACAACTTTAAATCAAATTTTCTTCACAGATTTCACAATTCCAGTCATCACAAACCCAACACCATCCTTGGCATGAAATACAAACAACTTGGCAAAAAAATACTTCTTTTTCAACCCAAACACATTGAAAACAGGCTAGAAAAACTGAAGATTATCAATTTTAAACCTTGCTTGGTTCCTCTCAGCATCAACAGCAACCTGACCTGGCCTCATAAAAAGACCATGAAGAGTTACAATCTTTAAAAATCAACTATTGATCTGCCATTTTCCTGATGAATCACATAGCATGCCTCATCAGACCAGACCTGAGCTTTGCAGTCTTGAGCCTGGCAAGATTCTGCAAAAATCCAGGTATTTGTCATTGGAGGGAGGTCAAGTGCTTCTGGAAGTACCTCAAGGCTATAAAAACTCTCCAACTCAACCTTCCAGTTGGCAACTCAAATACTCAAATCCAATGCTTTAGTGACACCACTTGGAGAAATGATTTAGAAAATTGACTCTCTAAATGAGGACATCTTCCTCTCCTCTTTGGCCCTCTCATCTCCTGGAGAAGCTATTTTGACGTAATTTTACCCACTCAAACACCAAAGCAAAGCTCAACCCCCTTGTGAAATCCTTCTTAGAAGCCATCTAGATGAGATTACTAGCGTTCAAACTCTGGAAAAATGAAATCAAACCTAGTCTCCACTTCATTGAAAAAAAAGTTCTTGATGAGAAGCTCAAAAATTTTAGATGCAACTCTAAAACACAAAATATCAACATAAAGACAAGGGCATAAAAAGAGGAACTCAAGCTTGGAAATCTGATCATCAATCTAATTTCCTCTTCAGAAATGAAATCCAGTGGCCTTACCAAGGCACTCTCCCCATCCTTGCTAGCAAACCTCATTAACCTAATCAATCTGATTTTTGCTTCTTTGTCTCCATTCCTACCAGCCACAGGAATTTTAAATAATCTAACTTGCACTCATCTACCTACTCCCACACCCTCTTCTTGTTCCCTTCCTTTTTCTTCTGCATTTCACCTGCATTTCACCTGTCCCATCCATTTCAAATCCCTCAAATTTGTCTTGGGACCAAGCTTAAAGAAATCAAATCACTCAACCACAATGATTATCTTTTACCACTTAACTCCAAACATCAATTCCTAATCCCTCAAATACAAGTATCTCAATATTCTTTCTGATTTCCCTTTCCTTCTTTCTTCATAATTTTCTTTCAGTTTTCTTTTATCTTCTCTTTTCTCTTTTGTCTCATCTTCTTTCAACCTGAAACTCTGACATTTTCACGTCTACCATCAAATCTTGAAAACTCTGTCTGGTAAGGCTTTCACCAAAACACTACCAAACGCAAAACTCTCAGATCTAAAATGCTTTGTCCTCAATATAAATATGTCTGTCATCAATATCCTCAGCCACTCCATCTTCTTGTGAAATATGAATGCCGCAACCTGAATTTACATTGACTCATCTTATTCCTTGTTACTTTATGTTTTTTCTATCTTGTCATTCTATTTCTTGTCTTGTGATCACCCAACTGAAGTTTTTCTTGGCAAAGCCCTCTTAAATTCTTGTTTTCTCAAACTCTATTCCTCAGAAATTTAAAAGATATAAATAATTTACCAAATAGCTTTCTGGAAGTCCTTGAAGCAAAATTTAGTTTTACCTCTACTCCTTTAGAGCATTATTAAAACTAAGGCTATTTTTGAATTTTATTCCCTTCTAGTACTATATTAAGTTTGCACAATAATCAATTTAAATTAATGGCTGGTTTCTCTAAGACTTAAAATAGGTCTCCAATAACACCTAGATTAATTTTTGACTGATATTTATAGGGTTTTTCAAGATTATCCCAGAGTTATTGGGTTATTGCTAAGTTTTTGATCAGGTATATGTGATCTTAATCAATATACCAATGTTGAATTTTCAATGGTTTTTCTTTTAAAAGGTTTTTTGATGGTCAAAATTTTGAGTTTAATGCCTTCTGTTTTTTGATTTCATTTTGGTTTATACATTCTATTTTAACTGATAAGACTTATATGGGTGAGCTGCCACAGATTGATAAAAGATGATTCATGGAGGGTTTATGCCCTGGATGGCATGCAGAGTCTCTGAGGTTCGCAACCTGGGAGAAATGAGGATAATACTTCAATAGGGCAGAGAGGCCCTCCTTAAATAAATAAATAATGCATTGGGTGGTTCTCAAGCCAGCCCCTGAGGCTCTCCTTGTCCTGGTGAGGAACAGTGAGGTACTGTTACATGAGGAATTTCTGCTGGTTGAAAATGGGTTGTACAGTTGCATGAGTTATTTCTGCTTGTTGTAAAAGTTTGTACAGGAGCTTCATGCATGCACATCCTTGCACATATTGCGGTGTATAAAGATGAGGAGATTGCTTGAGACTTTCTCCACTGCCTCCTGCATATTTACTCCTGTATATTTGATGAGGTGATTGCTTGAAATTGGCTGAACTTCCCCCTGCATATGTACTCCTGTATTTTTTATGAGGTGAGCTGGTTGAATTGCTTACACTGCCTCCTGCATGTGTATTCCTTTATGTGTTATGAGGTGATTGTTTGAAACTGGATGCACTTTCTCCTTTGTATATTACTTCTTTATAATTCTTCACAGCCTCTGGTCTCCTCTTTGGTAGTTTTTTTTATGTTCTGTATGCAGTGTATTGCATATATCACTTCTGTATACTCCTGAAAAGCCTCTGATTTCCTGTTTTTGCTGTATGTGGTATGTATTTCAGGAATTCCAGGGTATTTCCATTAGTCTTTCACTGGTCTGTGACACCTTATTGGGTATAGGTTTTCCATAATTTATTTTTTTGGGCTGTATATCCTAATTCATGAGGGATAGAAGGGACTTTGATTGAGTGAATATTGATTATTTTTATGTAAAAACCATTTATGAGGTTAATTTGAGGATTGGTATTATATTTATACTACAAGTATGAGTCTGGTTGCTTGAGGACAGGTTTGGAGCACCAAACCACAGTTTTGTGCTTGCCATTATTGCAAATTGATCCTCTGTAGAGGGCCACATTAAATTATTTCACTTGGTTATCTTAAGCTATTACCTTGTTCTTTTGCTGTATTAAGAGTTTCATCACAATTTATACCTTTGTATTGCTTTCAGAGTGCATGATTTGAGACTTCATGTTTTACATTTCAGTGGGAAATTGAACAGTATGAGGTAGGCAATGATGTTTGTGTGCAGATCACTTCCTACTTCAGTAATTCTTTTGAGGTACTTCCTGATGCTGGTGAGAGAAATTTTGATTTTCTCAGTGATGGGAAGATGCAAGAAGACATTTAAGACTCCAGCTCTGTTGGATCAGTGGGATTATTCAAAGTGAGATTGAGCTTCTAGAAATTCTAGCTTGGTGTTTTCCTTTCTCTTATTTTAGGTATCAAATTCCAGCTAAGCCATCACAAATGCCACTATATCTTGATTGGAGTTTTCAATGAGCCAAAGGTGAGGATTTTGTGAGCCAATGATATTGTAGATGCCTCTTAAATTTAACAGTATTGCCATCTTCTTTTGCAAAATGCTGTAGTTATAATTTTTGAGAGGTGGGGTTGACTCAGTGAGTACTTTGGCAGGTAATTCTCTGAAGTTGGTAGTCCCCCCCTTGTCCTGGCATTGATGATCCTGGAAGCAGATGGTCCATTGTCAACCTTTTGGCTTTTAACAAAACCTTTTGGCTTTCAACAATCAGAATTTTTTGAGTTGGGAACCAAGACCAAGCTTTTTTTAATTTGAAAAATAAGGAAAAATGACCTCTGAATTCAAGAGCAAAAGGGGATAAAAAAAAAGGGCAAGAATTAACTAAAAGTAGAACCCACTGGCCAATAATATATAATGGAAGTCAGTTTATGAGTCAAGTACTATAAAAAGTATCCTAAATCCATAGATGAAAGAGAAAATTTAGTGTCTGGCCAAGAGTGTCATTGTGAGAGTGGCATTTATAAGTTGCCAGTAGTTCATATAAAGAGTTGAGAAAATGAGATTTGAAGAGTGATATTGGGCACCTTGGAGGATCTATTAAATAAGAAAAAGGTGATTCGATTGGTTTAGCAGTTGAATCAGTTGAGCTGGCTTCCATTTGTTGATCCTTGTTGATTATTGTGGTAAATTTTTGTTGGGAAGTTATTTTTAAAATTTCATCTTAGTGAAGGAAAAATTTTCATTCCAATATGAGTACGCAGTTCAACAGGTTGGATGTTTGATATGGTTGACCTTGTGATCCAGGTAATCTAGAGTGTCTTTAGCCCACAATAAAGCTGTGCATATAGCAAAGGCGCAGAAACAGGAAAGATTAAATAAGAGGGAAATAAAATGATAAGAGACAGAAAATAATGAGTAAAACAGTGAAATAGAAAGTGCAAAAGAGAACTTAACGTGTTGAGGTATCACTTTGAATATTTAGAAAGTTATCTAACTAGAACAAATTCAACTGATATCTGAATGAGAAAAATGGAGAAATAGAAGAACAAAATAATTAAAATATATTTCAAAAATGGTCAAATTTTTAGTACCTCATGAAATAAGAGCTGGAGTTTTCATACTACAACAAGAAGTTCTGGACCAAGCATGAGAAAAAATTTGTAGCCCTCTAGAGTTAAAACCACTTGCATCTTACAAATAATACTAGTTTAAGGGCTGAAGGTTCCCATTCTGCCATAAAGTATTGGTTGGGTAATTCTGTGAGGGATATTTCAAATTAAATGGAAGTATCCCAAGGGCAAAATTGAATCAAAAGAAAGAGATACACAACAGCATGGCTAGGCAATCCTTCAAATGATTGATGAACATCACAGAATTATTTGATAAATTTCACTGGAAGATTTCTCATTATGCATTTATCAAATTGAAAGGAAAATATTTCAATATATCTGAAGAAGGAACCAATGAATGCAAAATATATTTATTCAGGTATATGGGAATCCCTTGAGGTAATATTATCAAGGAACTATGGCAATCTGGCAGGACACTTGATGTCAATAAATTTAATGCACAGTGATATCTTCATATGGCTACTTACTGTGATGATTCAGGATCTTCTTTTTTCCCCAAAATTTTGAATTAAAGCTCAAATTTATTTGGGGTCATTTTATGCAATATTTCAGAAGATAGGCAACTCAAGATCATGGAACAAATTTTAGTATTTCTTTCTCAAAGCTAAAATTTACAAATAGTTGGCAGTACTGAACCTTTTGAATGCACAAGGGGAAGGCTTCCATCCCTATCTCAAAATACCACTCAGTTTTTAACAAGAAGGGGTACTTCATGATTTGAAATTGAAGAACAAAGTTTTAATAAGAAATCATAGGGAAAAATGGAGAGGGAGATGATGAGGAAGAAAGACAATAGCAAAAATCAATTTTGAGGATCAATGGAAAATTATGGAATGGGAAAAAATCAGGAGGAAATTTCATGTAGCCAACTATGAAGAAATACACAGAGGAGCTGGAAAAATGCATGATTAGAGATGGAAAGGAGACATGCAGAAGATAAGAAGGCAAGAAAAGTTTTTAATCAAAGACATGCTGAAGATATGAAGACAAGGAGATATTTGAATTAAAAAATACCAGAGATATGCAAGCAAGGAAGATTAAAAACAAAAGAGAAATCCTGAAATCAGAAGGAAAAACAAAATTCAGATCAAAAACATGTTCAAGCTCTGAAGGCAAAGTATGATTCAAAGCAAAAAGAACATTTTGAAAAAATAAAAAAAACAATTGAGAATGAAATAAATCCAAGCCATAAGGAAAGAACATGAAGCTCAATAAAAAAATATGAGAGAGTGAAAGCTGAATCAGCAAAAATGAAAATTCTAGAATCAAGGGCTTGATCTGGGAGTTTCCATGCACCTGAAAAGAAACTTCAGTATTAATTCAATCATTCCATATAACCAGTTAAGTTTTCTTCAAGTTTTCCTATGTCAGTCAAATTATCTTCAAATCATTCTATCCAAGTTCAATCATATTCATATTAATCTATTTCTATGAGGCCAAAGAGGAGTAGAATTATTTCCAATATTTCAAGTAATTTTTCCTAGTATGCGGAATCTCTCTATGATTACCCAGGGATTGTAATTGTGGTTACTGTGGTGTGGCCCATCATTTTAGGGGAAAATTCTCATATTTCACAAAATAAATGAAAATTGGAATTGGAAAGAAGCAAGGAAATTTATCAAGGTCTTTGCAAGAACTTTGGTGATGCCTTGGATTTTTATAAATATCTAGAATGAAGTCATTCTGATGGTGTGAAGGGTTCCACAAATGGTTGGATGAGCTTGCCACATATAGTTCATATGATCAACAATTTTTGTTTATTACCAATATTATGGATGTTCAAGGAACAATGGTTAAAAATTAATCCTTTTAATTTACCTTCCAATCAAGATACCCCTGTTTTTATTGCATTTGTGGATGAATTTTGTTTTTGAGCCTTCAAGCTGGGTAAAGACGGAATTTTCTTCAAGAGTTATATTCCAATCTCACCAGTTTAAAAAATTTGGAAATAGTATAGTTCCAGCAGGGGTGTGAAGAACTGGTAAATAGAATATAAAAAATGCTTGAATCTATGGAAAAAATTACATCCCTCATGAAAGCATTGTGTTTCTGAATTTCATTAAGAGGACTGGGTCCTTGGTATATTATTTGTTTTTTTTTTAGGAAAAGTTTTAGTTTTAAATAAAATATCATTGGAATCATACTTCATCATTTTCTTTTTTGGAAATTTCACAATCAAAGTTGATGCATCTCATTCAAAGAATCAATTTTTTATATTTGAAGTTTTTTTTTACCCAAGGAAGATTTTTTCAATGGATTTAAAAACAATTCAACTAGAATCATGAAATGGATTTATATATCACTTTGATTTTTTATCATTTCTGGCTTGAAGGTATTAACATTCCATCAGAAATACTTGATTTTCTTTGAAGAAATACATTTTTAATATTTTTTATCATTCTGTTTCTACTTAATGATGTTTTTCTTGAATTATTTCAAAATATTTGAATGAAAATCCTCAAATACGCGCATCTAGCAGTTTTTTATGTTTTTTATTCTTGTTAAAAATTCCAAATTCCTTCAGAAATATTACATTTTTTGTACATAAAATGGATTTTTACTATTTAAATTATTTTTCTCATATTAGATGAAGTTTCATTTTGAAAACTTATGTCAGTTTTGATTTCCCCAACAGAAATTATATATTCATTTTATTTTTAAATATTAAGTTAAATCCATTGTGGTTCCTATTTTGATTATCCCAAATCTTCTTCCCCAGGCAGACCTCACAAGGGGTCTGGAAGCCTTGTTTTAGCCCCCAAGGGAATGAAATGATTTTCAAAGGCCTTGGGAGCCCAAAATGAAATCAAAATGCTTTTTATCCCACTCCAGGCACTTTTTTGAACCTCAAAGAGTTGAAAAAAACCTTCATTGTCTATATTTATGCCCTTCTTGTATTTGAATTGATTTTTGAGGTTTAAATGCCTTCCTGGGGAGGTAATTCACGGCAAAAGCCTGAATTTAGTAATTTTATTCCAATTAAAGCTCCTTTTCAGTTTTTTTTTGTGATAGATAAGTCTTTCTTTTGTTGTTCATGACTGATAATATTGGGCACACAATTGCGGATTTGTTCTTCTTTTTTTTGTCTAAGAAGATTCAAATAATAGTTGATTAATTATTTGTTGGTTTGTAGATCCAGTTGAAAAATTAAAAATTCTAAAAAAATATTTATAACAAGTATTTTTACTTATTTTTACAGATACATTTTCTGGTCCAAGGAATAAATAATTAAAAATTCATTATTTGGGGATATTTCCCCGCCAGAGCCACCGTTTTTAGCTCCCTGATACCAGGAGCCTTGCAGTCCATTAGCTACAGAGAGAGATAAATAATTGAATAATAATATTCCCAAGAATAAATACGTAAAAATCTTCAATAACAAAATATGTTAAGAGCTAGTGCAAGGTTTAATTTGTTTTTGTAAGTGGTTTTCAATATGTAATGAAGAGGGGCCACAGTATTATACTACTGGGAATATTTACAGATAAAAAACCTATCTTCAGGGGGTCTCTTTGGACAGTATAAAACCCTGGCATAATGGGAACCTGAGTGAATTACTCAAGAAGGAAGTATTATCCAACTAATTGATGCATGGACAGGTAATTCAGAACACAAGCCAAGGCAGGAAGGAAATAAATTACTTCTTTAAGTAAGTACTCTCAGGGTACCTGCAGGGATTCAGATGAAGTTTTTCAGGGAAAAGGTGGGGTTGATTGCTGACTAAACTTCAATGAATCAATAATGGCTTAAGAAATAACCTAATATATATCAGACTGGGAAATAAATCCCTTGCTCAAATTTTTTAAGCGCTTGATCATTGATGGAAAGATTTCTGGAAAATAATTCATAAATTTCTAAGTAACTTGGGGACAATAATCCAAAGAAAGCATTGTATAAATACCTTTTTGGGTGAATAAAAGCCTCCTCAGAGGACTTAGGAGGGTGAGGCTCAGATTCTGCGGCTAGAGAGCCAGCGTGGGAAGTAATAGACTTTCCTCAAGATGCTTTCAATCAGCTGATCTCAGATCTGCTGGGTTTCTGCAAGTTTGTAGCTTGAGGATCTGTTAATGTGTTTATTTTTATTTTGATGATCTTGCACATATCTTTGATTTATACCATTATTATCTGACTAAATTGATACATAGTGAATGTTTATTGATTTTCCATTACTTTCTTATCACATCAATAATTTTAAAAAAAAATTCAGGATCATTTCTTGATATGTTTTGTGATCTTTAAAGATCTAGCTCAGTCTATGTCATGGAAATCCTCCATATTTTTTTATTAATTTAAAAAAATTTAAAATTTAATTTATCATATTTTTATAAAATTATTTTTCTCACAAATCAAATACTTTATTTCACACATTTTGATTTTGTTGACCAGTTGCGCCCCTTGGATATTTCACACAAAAAAACTATATTTCAAGCAAGTTTCAAGAATTCATTTCTTTTAAGTTTCAACTGAGAATCCCTGTAGTAGGGGTTATTAAACCACTAACCAAAATCCTTGGTAATTTTGGAGGCATTAGAACCCCTGCAAAAATGCAATCAAAAAATGAATAAAATCCGTAAAAACAAATTTTTGAATGGGTTCTTGGATCCTTATTTTGGGTGTTTTAATTTTTTTTTTTTGGTTATTTCAGCTGCCAGAAACTTCAACCAACATTCAAAGAGCTTTCAAATGTTTTTATCATATTTTTTGGATGTTTCATTTCACTTAAGAAGATTTCCTTCAAAAAACACAAAAAATCAAGAAAAACAAACTTTTCTTTTGACATTTGAATCCCTTTATTTTCCTTTTGATTCCATTGTTTTGGGTTATTAAAGCTATTTACAATTTGAACCAACAGTTAAAGAGCTTTGTAAGACTCTAAAAGTTGATGAGCCGCAGGAAGTTCTGTGGAGGGGAAAATGTGCTGTTTAGGCTGCCCTCCTGATTGTTACAAAAGTTCTGAAATGTAACCACAATGAAAATCCAAAACCTTGTAAAGAAGGAATCAATGGAAAGGATGAATTTTAATGATAGTTGGTAGCAATGAAACAACACTATCTGAGGAAAGATGGTGCAGGAAAATACTTGAAAAAACTAAGCTCCAGGTTCTCAATGAACCCGCCCAAATCTCCCCAATAAAGCACTTGAAGGGTACCAGATAAATTTGGGTGCCTGTAAAAAACAAAGAAATTTGTTTTATGAAGCTCTAGAAGCAAAGAATTAATAAATTCAAACAAGAATAACCCAGAACTTCTCAAGGGACTCAAGAATAGCATGGCAGATTTCAGCTTCAAAGAAATGAAGGTAGGTTTGACACTCCAGGTTTCAAGCTTAAAGAAAACTCTCAGCCAAACATGACTGGTTCCAGAAATACAATCAAATGAATGATCAAGACCAAAGTGGTCAGAGAAAGTGATCAAAGGAGTGGTTTAATACACTCAAAAATTCAACCAAATGAATTATTCCTCAACCAGAAAAGCTATTGGTTGGTGATAAGGAACAGGGCCACAGAGGGACATATCAAAGATTTGAGTATGGAGGCTCAAGGATCAGGGGGAAATCATAGATTTACCCAGCTTAAAAGATGGAGGATGAATTCTGCGGATGATGGATCAGATTTGATTGACTCAGATGAAAATGATAATGGATGATAGATGCATGGGGCGAAACGGCAGGGGAGAGCCCCTCCTTTTATGGGCAAGGGAAACCATAGACTACTTACAAGAGGATTACTACAAATTAGAGCGGAAAAAAAATATACACATATTTTTTTTTAAAAAAAAACAATATATGGAAAAAGGATGAGAAAATGACCTGAAAAAAAGATATGAGACCTCAAGGAAACCAGCCTGCATCAAGGATGACCACTGGCAGAGGATGAGAAATGGAAAGATGGCAGGAGGGGATGATCAATCAGGATGGGATGGCAGCAAGCCAACGGATGACAGAAAAAATCCCAGACAATGGGATGGTTGATGGCAACTTGCAGCAGCTCCAACAGCCGCAGGTGATGAGCTTGGATAGGCGGGTAGGAGGATCTGATGGAGGATTGGTCTTTAAAGGATTGCAAGAATGGTTGGGGGGCAGAGTGTCAAGGGTTCCAACAGCTGCAAGCAACAGCTTGCAAGCATCAGAGAGGGATTGGATGGATCAGTGTTGATGGTTGCCAGAGGGTTGGTGGATGATGGCTTGCAATAGCAACACTGATGCCAGCAGTTGATTGGTGTTGCGTGATGAGCGCAAGTGATCTTGAGTGGAGTGATTGGATAATCAAGGAGAATAAGTGGATCAAGGTTAAGTGTGGGCTGAAAGCACAGCAGGTTCCTTGTTTGATGGCCTTGCATGGATTGATGCAAGAAAGAAGTCAGCAAGGCAAGTGGGGAATTGGAAGAGGGCGGGTGGGAATCTCAGTCAATCACAAGCATTGCTTGGACAAGGATCCTTGGCCTGTTTTTCTTTTGAGATAGGCCAAGTAACATAATTGGATGACTTTGTTCATGAAAGTGACACTTGTGGATGAGAAAATGGAGGATTTGGTCTGACCAATCAATGGACCCCACCAAGAGAATCTCAGGGCTTAAGGGGAAAAGGATATAGATTGAGAGGAATTTGAGGGTGGAGTAAATCAAATGGGTGGATCAAGAAAGAATGCTTGCACGTGTTCCTTGGCCAAAAATGGTCAGAGGGCTGTCAAGCATGAGAAATTGGGTATTGAACACCAAGCCTGGTGACTTGAAGCGCCTGGAGAGGCCTTCCTAGACTGCTAGGACAGGGAAGAGTTGGGCGGCACAAAGGAGGAAGATTACCCATAGCAGCAGAATTTTTCTTTTTGATGAGATAAAAAACTGAGAAAAAAAACTAAATTTTTCCCCTTTTCTTGGGGGTAATTTAAAATTCACGGCTCATTGAGCCGTGAAAATGATTTTAAATGGGCTGTGGGGCACAGCAAACAGTCCAATTTGAGCCTTATACAGCCCTCCACGGCTCACAGAGTTGTGTGGCCCACCCAACCTGGTCCGCCGCTGTGTGGACTTCCACACAACTAGATTCAAGCCGTGTGGAGTTGTACAGCACTCAAATGTAGTCGTGTTGCATTCCACACGGCACCAGACCGTGGTGAGCAAAAAAACAAAAAAAGGAAAAGAAATGAAAGGGTACTTACACAACCCATAAACTAAACAAGCCTTCAAAAAAAAACAGAAATCAACCAAAAAATCAAAGAATGTTCATTTTTTGGTTAAAAAAACAAAAAAGTAAATAAACAAAAAAAACAAAAAAAAATTGGTAGTATCCAATAGAATAGCCCTAAAGTAAAAAGACCCCAAAAAACACAAGTAACTGGACTAGACCTAAACTAAAAACACCAAAAAAAATACAATTAACTTGACAAGCCCTAAAGTAAAAACACTAAAAAAATACAACTAACTTGACAAGCCCTAAAGTCATTTTAACTTGACTAGCCCTAAACTAAAAGGGCCCAAACATTAAAGAAGTATTTTGACCAGCCCTGAAGTAAAAGTGCCCAAAAAAATAAAAGTCTTTTGACAAGCCCTAAAGTAAAAACACCAAAAAAAACAAGTTCAACTTGTGTTAAGCTGATCCCATCCCAAGCTTAAAATAAGTTAAGCTTGTGATGGAATCAGCCCAACACAAGTTGAACTGACTTAACATTGAACTCTCATTCAAAACACTCAATATAATGATTTTAACTCAAAACACTCAACATAATGATGTTCAAAATGTGATAACCCTTTATATTAATAGAACTTGTTACCTGCATTAGAATTACAATTTATATGAAACCCAATGATGAAATGAAGTCAAAGTCTATTAAAATCTAGAAAAATTTTCAGTTGATCTTTGAGATGATCAACCCAACCAAAGGCTTTTTTAGAAATCAAGGAATGTGGTTTTGCTACAATGGGTGGGATTGTAATCATTTCTCCCTCAAGTACTAATAGAACCCAGTGGTTATTGTTTAAAAAGGAAATGAACATTGGATCTGATTGATCAGTAACACCATTTTCCATTGGAGTATAAGTATCACATGACTCCAATGAAAATGAAACATATAGGTTTGGAATATGTGTCTGCTATGATTTGACCCATGTCCAATTTATCCAGCCATTTTGAGGAGGGAATATTTTCATTGATATCTTCAACATAAAGTCTTTGTTTAATCTTTTCAACCTCATTTTCACCACCAAGCATCTTAATGGAGCATGCTTTATGCTCCTGTAATATTTCAATAATTGTCTTCCTAACTTTAAACCAACCATCTTCTTCATAACCAAGAAATTTAGCAATGACTCTAAATCTGCAATTCCCATCTCCAATTGGATCCCAAACCTCACCCAAGAACTTATGGAATTTTAAGGTTATTTGATTGAGATATTTCACGTTTTGTTCCTATCATTAAAACTGACTTAGTATTCATTTCTTTAATTGGATCAATGAAATGAAAGCTCACCAAAGATGAGCTTCTGGTTGAGCTTTGCTGCATGTTCTCTTACTCTGAAGATGATTCTCATTCCAAATTAAGTGATCCCAATTCACTTAAAGTCTCTTCCTCTGAAATGTGAAATTCAGATTCAGATTCTGCCAACTTTGACTAACAATTCATCATTAGTTAGTAACTAAGTTCATTAAACCCAAAAAATGAACATATCTCAAAAGGAAAGACTTACAATCTTTTGTCTTTTCTTGTTTGGAGCCCTTCTAGTTCTTTTTTCACCCTTGAGTTGTTTGTCAAAAAGCTCAAACCAAGATGGTTCTTGCCGCATATCTGTCAATTTTGGCCTGCCCCTACTTGATTATAAGAATTTAGGTTCAAGTCATGGCTTGGATCAACATTTTGTAATCTTCTGAATGATATACTTCAATATGCCACTTTCCTCATGATCTGGAGATTCAAAGATCATTGCATTGACTTTTTCACATAACTGAGTAATGCTTAGCATTTCATCAACATTTCACTGGAAACATTCAAAAGGATCAGCCATTAGTGAATTAGTCAATCAAAAAGCATTAATCAAATAGTGATTTGAACAATCCGACCTAAGCCAACTTACAGAACTAGAACTACAAGGGTCATAGTCCAACCTCCATGTGGATTAACATCTTCAGGTACCATGGATCCTCTGAATGCTAGACGTTCACCTATTTGGTGGGAACAGGGCAAACCCATAGTCTTGAAATATGACTTGGTGCGGACTTTGCCATCATGCTCACGTTTGAATTTCTTGAATTGTTCCCTAATAAGATGAATTGCCTCTAAAGAAAATTTGTAACCCAATGGTAACAGTTCAGGTGGAAGAAATTCCCTAACTTAATTCAAGAGTTATAAAGTGATGCATGAAATGAATTAATTTGATTCAAAAATGTTTCATCAGGGCTTTTCCAAACATCCAACAAGTTTCTGGAAGAGTTTTCAAGGCATTGGTTGAGAGTTGCATGGGCCCCTTCAACCCAAGAAGTTGTTTTGTTTCCAAAATCTGGGTTTATACAAGTCCAAACTGTTACAAACATCTCTTTGATAGGGAAAATGTTATTTTAAATATACTCAAGTACATCCTCATAGTCTTTCAAGAAACAATATACAAGTCAAAAGGTAAGAACCCAAAACTAGGAAGAATAAGAAGCAGTAATTTGGACCTACTCTGAGTTCTGCATCATTGACCTCCGCCTCCTCCTTGGTCTTTGAGGACTCATACTTTTCCCACAGATTCATAAAGCTTTTCCATCCTTCAAAGTCAATAACAAAGCGCACTTTAAAATTTTCTTGTATATTTTTAGACAAGTGCCAAGTGCAACATTTTCTTGATGAATCTGGGAAACTAGTTTCAATGGCACAAATCAGAGCTTTTTCAGGGTCTGTCATAAAGACTTTTGGAAGTCTCTAAGGATCATAAGCCAACTCCTTTAATGCATTTACAGACCAACTGTAGAACCCACACATTTATTTTGTTATAAAAACAAGAGCTTTTGTGATAGTTTTCCAATTGGCTGTCATTCCTACAACATTCAATAGTGGGGTTTTGTACTTATTTGCTTTATAAGTACAATCCAACATAGCAATATGATGGAATTTTTTTGAAAGCTTTACTGCCTCTGGATGTGCTAAGTACAGGGCCTCCAAGTGACCCTCTCCACTGAATTTTGACCGGTGAATCCAACTTGTTTCTTCAAGCTGTTCATAAAGTACCTTTATAGCACTTTTTCCCTTTAGATCAATCTTGCTTGATTTTCTCTTCAGTTGTAACTTATTGAGCCCATCATTCATACCTTCTACTAGATTTTCTAAGGACACCTCCAAGATTCTCCTCAGTTGAGGATTCACAGAGGGATGTTCAGATGGTGGATGGTTATGTTTGGTTTCTTTGTAGGAGAGGCGCCCCAAGGGGTCTGCCTTTGTTTGACTTGCATTGATTAAAAACTTGCACCCAACCTTCCTTGTGTGAGTTTTTCTAGACTGTTCAGCAAGAAGACTTCCTGAATAGGAACCTTGTCTATGACAGGATAAATCCACATATTGGTCACGCTTTGAGTGAAAAACTGTTAAAGTGTAAACATGCTTCATTGCCCATGTTTGACAATAGTTTTGTGCCTCTTCCCTAGTAGGAAAAGCACTCAAGGGAGGTGGGTCAAGTGGATCTAGTAAAAATTCATTGGTTAAGTCATAATTTAATAGTTAAATGAACCCATCAGTTTCAATCAAATTAAATATGGCAAAGAACAGTAACATAAAATATTACTCACCACCAGCGGTCATGTCCATTTGTGAAAATTTTTGTTCCTCAATTGTCACCCTTGATGAGGATGCAATTGGGGCTTCCAATGTTTCATTACCCAAATCCTTTTTTTCTTTTTCCAAAGCTTTGTTGATGGCACTATCAATGTAGACTTTACACGCAGCCATGTAAGAAGAAGGAGGGCTTGCCACTGTTCCCACGCAAGAAAATGCAATGGTATACTTCAGTATTCAATCCTGTTGGAGTAAACACTTACCTCGATTTCTCCATGTCACTTCTTCTTATCTTTCTCTCTCTTTGTATTCCTACTCTGTCTCTTTTCAGTCTCATACTTCTCTCATTACTCTTTGTCATGCTATGCCTGCGCGCACTCGTCTCACTCTCAGAATTCAATATTCAATATATCTTTCTCAGTGTCACCACGTGTGTGACACTTCATTCAGTCTTGTATACCTGAGGGAAGAGCTGGGACAAAGCAGAAGGCCTCTCTTCTCTCATCCTTCTACTTTGATCTCCACTCTGCGTACCCTCAGGTAAGTCATGTTCTCTTTTATTCAATTTTCCTTTTCCTAAAACAGCTGTCGTCATTTCTTCCTGCTTATGAAATATTATCCTTCTACTTTGATCTCCACTCTGCATACCCTCAGCCCAACAAATCCAACATTCAATTGATTAAACAAAGTTTTCTCACTTTCAAGTTGAGAAAGAATTGTTTTCAGATTTTTTTATGATCTATGATTATTCACTTGAAATTCACTTGTTTTTTTGCTTTAATGTCTCTTTGGGATTGCTAGGTGTGAAACAAGAGTCCCAAAAAGTATGTGTTAATCCCAAATTTGGGTCAACAGAACCCAAGTGTGGTCCAGGGGGTGCCCAAAATTCTGGCACGGCTTCTAAGGGGTCTTGCACCCCCAAACATGGCCAATTTGAGCTGTTTACAGGAGTACGCGGATCATTTGAGCCATGTACAGGGGTTACATGGCTCCTACACAACCCCCTGGGGGTCCTGCGTGTTTGAAACGGCCCTTTTTAGTTGTCTTTGGGTCCCCATGGCTCATTTGAGCCATGTAGGGCCCTACACAACTACCACATGGTTCAATCCGTGAATTGAAAATCACCCTTTCTTGAGGTGTACCAAATTGGTCACCTCATCTCTCCCAAACTTACAGACTATTGCTAGTCTGCATCTTGAATTTGAAAATATTGGAAAAAGGAGGAATAAAAATAAATTGAGACAGATGAATGGCCATTTCTTGATCTTGAGGGTGATTGAAAAGTTGAAAAATATCTTGATCCATCCAAAGGAGCCCCAGAAGTGGCAGAGATAAAGCAAAAAGGGCGTCCCAGGTGCCCTCCTATGTGGCATAAAGCAGAGTTTACAAAAAAATGTGGTAGATGACCCTGGTGGTGCAAAATTGGGAGGATTTAATTTGTCCCCAAATTGCCCCCATGACAATGAAACCTCTTGAATTGATTAGCAGAGAACCTTCTGCCCAACTCAGTACCATCCAGTTCTTCCAAAACATAGGATATACCTCTGACTTGACAAAACACCCAATAAGGACCATTCCAACAATTTGAAAAGAGCTGTCCCCACTGAGTCTCCAAGGATCAATTATAAGCCAAAACTAGATCAAAAGGATTTGAGGGATCCCTGATTCAATTTGCATGCTCATCTTCCCAATACTTAACTGATTTTTCTCTTGATTTCATCATCTTCTGATAAGCTTTTTCATGAATGTCTTCAATTTGCTCCAATTGCTTGGATCTGGAAACTAATAGATCAGTGGTTGTGGAAACCTGATCCCATTAGATAGCCAGTAATGATTCCATTTAAAGATCAAGAGGAAGGACAGCTCTCTGACCAAAAATGATTTGGTAAGGTGAGTAGCAAGTAGTCCTTTTAGTTGAGATTCAATCAGAGAAAAGAACCAGAGGAATAAATTTGCAACAATTCTCTCCATTCTCACCAGCCAGTTTGAAAAGAGCAGCCTTCAAAGGAGAATTGCCTTGTTACAACATGCCTTGGCCTTCAATATAATAAGGAGTAGTGACCCAATGTTGTGCAGGAAGTGATTGGATCATTGCAGCAATTTTGCCACCCAAGTTCAAAGCCACCATCAGTAGAATAGGATTGAGCCAAGCCATAACACATTTTCCAGTTATCATAAAGGAAAACTGCAACTGATTCAGAGCTGACATTCTTAAGGAATTTTGCTTCAAACCATCCAGAAAAATCATCTCTAGCCACAATAAAATATTCAGCACCACCTGACTCAATACGAACCACATTCATAGCAATCCTTCCAAAGACAGTGGACTCCCCAGTAGCATTAAAAATTTCAGACGGACACCCAAGATCATGTTTTTGACAAACTTCAGAACTCTGGCACCATTGAGACAAGGATTTTGTCAGCTTGCTAATATTGCAAAGCAAGCTGCAAAGTAAAAGAATAACATAAATAAATAAAAATCTTATTAAAGAAGAAATAATATTAGAAATATTATTTCAAATTATGAATCTACATATAAATTAAGGTAGGGTCACCCACTGACACCTACCTCAAATTCCTACTGCTTATATTTTTAAATAATTTATGAAGATCTGGAAAGAGACACGTCCTTGGGATTTTGGCCATTTTGATACCTCACATGAAACCCCACGTAAAGGTTTCACTGTGAATTTTGTGACAGAATCCAAGAATTCTGTGATTTGGAGGAGTTACGGGCGGAAATGTGATTTGTCACAATTCCCACACGCAGCCATGGCAACCAATACACTCGCGCGCGGCTGAGAAGCAGCACTGCTACCCTGACAGCATACCCTGAAAAGACGTCTACGCAGCACCGGGCATCTGACAAGTACACAGCCATGGGACTACAGGCTGAAAGAGTGACAGGTGGCTTGAGAAGCCCAGGTACCACGTAAAGGTCCTAAAACCTAGATGGGGACATATTACATATGTAATAAATGTCCCTGTGGATAGTAGATAATCTAAAAATACATAAAAGTATATAAAAATACTTAAATAACCTTTCTACATATTTTTTATAAAATATAATTAAAAATACCAAATATGTCAAAAATAAGATAACTACTATTTGTAAAATATCTTAAAATACTTTAAATATACAATTGTGAGAACTTCAAGACATCAGTATTTTTGTGAAATACTAAGGGAACTGATGATTTAAAAATACTACATGAATTCTCATATTTTATATTTTTCATTAATTATTTCAAGTAAATCAACAGAATTTTGAAAATAAGGAGTAAAATCAATATCATGATTTTACTCCAAGAAGCTAATTCTTCATAATGAGAACCCACTTGGGATGAGATTACCCTTAGGAATTTCTACTAAAAGAATTATTAAAATCCTGGGAATATGTACTAAAGATAATTAATTAAATAATAAATCATGTGGATAGATTAGTGTTATTCACATGTCTAAACATCAATCAAAAGGTAGAATAATTCCCATACCCTGTGGAATTATATGTTACCCATGCTTCAGCACCAATAACACGTGACAGGCTACCACTGGTTGTCCTGCTAGCCTTAGCACCCGTCCCTTTGAGCCCCTGTATCCCTCAGAAGGACAGAATTGTGACTCAAAAAGCTATAAATATAGAGCTCTTTTGAGGTTATTGATACCCAGAGACCCAGTTATATTTACATCTAGAAACCTTGCCAAGGTAATCAAATACTTATAAGAGATACGTAAGTGATTTATGGCTTTAGTCTGATTAATAATATCCGTCCCCAACCCTTTTTATCAATTTAAACTGCTGAACAACCTTTCTATCCCCAGTAATAGATTTAACCCATCAGTGCACATCCCAAACAGGTACCCAAAGGATTTGATAATATAGCAGTGAGTCTTATTATTATTTTTCTGTTGTGGCAGCTTGGCTACAATTCCCTGTCACACCACCATATATTTTATATATATATTATATTTGGGCAATATCTCCTTTAAGAATGTAAATTAAAGGTTCCAAAGTAACCAGGTATACGTGTTTTCAAAGTGAATTCCCTGAAGAGAGGTGTTAAAGATCCCCAATATTATTTTGGCCCCTCTATTAATTTATTTCAGAATTAATTTATCAATATTGATTTATAATATTAAACCATAACCAAACCAATCAACCTTGCAATAGCTTTATCCAAATATTTTATGGATTTTTTCTGCATTTATTGAATAATATATTTATTATTTATTCTATCACCTCTGGTAGCTAAAGGATAGCAAGGTTCTTGGCATACAGGAGGCTGAAAGATTTCTTCACTGATGGCCACCAGACTCTTTTGGATATGCCTTGACAAGTTTTGGTTTCCCCACAATGACAAAGACCCTCATGGAGATTTTCAAGGATTGAATCTTGCTTAGAAGGGATAGTAACAACAATGAGAGAACATGGATTTCCTCTCTTCATAAGCATAGAACCTTGGACAAAGAAATTAGAGGAATTTCTTTAAAGGGATCAAAATTCTTTGGCAGAAAGATCAGGGGGTCTTTGGAGAGTTGAAAGGTACTGCTCTAATTCAAGCCAGAAACCCTTCTGAAAGCCAGAAAGATCTTTAGAGGAGAAAGAGAAGACAGGGAAAATTAAAGGGTGCCCCTTGTCAAAATCCATTCCAACATTTGATTCATTATCTCCCCAAGGACGTCAAGATTAACCATCAGGCCTGGGGAAAGATTTTCCAGGCCTGTGCACAATATCAAAAGAGAAAAACTGAATAAAATCTACCCAACGGGTCATAGGAGAATTTGGAAGGCTGGGAGCATTGATCATTTCAATGATGGATCAAGTTCCCACTTTTAATTTGAAATTTTGACCCCAGAGGAAGGTTTGAAGTTTGTTAAACACTGCAGAGTTCAATTTTTGGTTGAGATTATCTGGATTCCACATCTGAACATAACAAGGATTCATAAAGAGCAGGAATTTCCCAACCATTTTAATCTTCCTGAGTAAGAACAGCCCCAACAGATTGATAACTAGAATCAACAGCCAGCTTGATCTTGCCAGGTCCAGGTCCATAATATATCTTTCTCAAGACTATGTATTTACCAGAAAATCATTTTCAGCAACTGAAAAGGATCTTCAAAATCTTGGGTCCAAATCTATTCAGCTTCTTTCCTGGTTAGAAAATGCAAAGGGGCACATATTTTGGATAAAGATGGAATGAAGATTTGAACATAAGTTACAACACCTAGAAAGCCTCTAAATTCAGTGGGATTGATTGGAGTTGGCCAAGAGATAATTTTGTTGAATTTGGATGGTGCCATCCTTCTTCCTTCCTTGAAGACCACATGGCCAAACATTTCCAGAGCAAGGACACAAGAAGCCAATTTGGATAAAGAAACAGTCAGGTCCAATTCCTCAATTTGAAGCAGAATCCTTTCCAAAGTAGTAGCATATTACCAAAGAAATCAACAGATCCCTGAATGCCAAGCTAAGAGCTTGTTATCATAATCAGACACTGGACCTTTGATTCTGCCATTTTAAATAAAGTGTTGGAGAATAAATGCTTATAAATCCATTCTATTACACCTAGAAAGCCTCTAAATTCAGTGGGATTGATTGGATTTGGCCAAGAGATAATCTTGTTGAATTTGGATGGTGCCATCCTTCTTCCTTCCTTGAAGACCACATGGCCAAACATTTCCAGAGCAAGGAAACAAGCAGCCAATTTGGATAAAGAAACAGTCAGGTCCAATTCCTCAATTTGAAGCAGAATCCTTTCCAAAGTAGTAGCATATTACCAAAGGAATCAACAGATCCCTGAATGCCAAGCTAAGAGCTTGTTATCATAATCAGACACTGGACCTTTGATTTGGCCATTTTAAATAAAGTGTTGGAGAATAAATTCTTATAAATCCATTCTATTCATTCTATTTCCTTCTATGTTTGTCCTTTCCTCTTTTTTCTTTATCTCATCATGACTAAAATCCATACTTCATATCTTAACCTCACTGTTTGTTTCCAATCTGCCTCTCAACCTTCTGTCTCACTGTGTTATCAAAACCCACGTGATACATCTCAACACTGTCACACAATTGTATTTCACAACTGACTGTGAA
Source organism: Puccinia polysora (assembly GCA_025617555.3). NCBI lineage: Eukaryota > Fungi > Basidiomycota > Pucciniomycetes > Pucciniales > Pucciniaceae > Puccinia > Puccinia polysora. The sequence continues at coordinate 20,444,391 of CM062619.1, read as the reverse complement.
ATTGACTGATTCTATATCACCTGAGGACAGACATTGGTGGTGGAACAAGATTCCCTTCCTCATCTTTCTTTCCATTACCACATCTCTGAGTATCCTCAGGTGAGTGCTTAGTTTGCTCCTCCTTTTTTCATCAACCATTTCTTCTGTTTATGCTTCATCTTCTTCTCAGTAATGACATCCTCATCTTTCTGTCTGATACCACATATCTGAGTATCCTCAGTTCAATTTACTCAACAGGTTATGAGCCCAGATTGCAAATTCTCTGCAAAAAAGAAGGATCTGTCATCATACTTCACAGGTGTTGACAAAATTCATGGAGGAATATTTGTCTTCCCACCCAGTTTTCAAAACTCCATCAATCATTCCCCTGAACTCACCCGGAGCTGACTTGAACTATCTGTACTAGTCAACAATTCTCCGTATACATTTCCAAGCTTCTGGCGTTGGCTATCTGTTAAACAGAGACTCCTCAAAAACAAACATCAAATCATGGTTCAAGGAAATAATTGCGGTATTCTCAGTTATCTCGAGGTTGATAAACCCTTCAAACTTCCAATTCATTCAGAAAAACAAAGAAAGTGCTCTCGGAATGTGGAACTCTCTCAAAGAAGCTCATCAGGACAACTCATCCGGAGGACAAATGTGCTGGCTTAGGAAACTTCTGCTCACCAAACTAAACAACAAGGATATGAATTTTCATCTTTCCAAGATATTATTGTACAGAGAAAAACTGTCCTCACTCATCAACTTCAAAAATCCTCTCATGGCCAATGACTTAAAGTCAACAGCCATTCTTCTCTCTCTTCCAGACAATTATTTAAATTTTGTTTTGGGAATGATGAATGATGAATTGGTTCCCTTGTAAAAAATCATCACAGCTCTTAAGCAAGAACACCTGAGAAGACAGACACAGAACAAAGAGATTCTTGTCAACTCCACAAACACCCAGCTGAATTTAAGAAAATCCAAGTCAAAACTGGAACACTCTTTGTCACAAAGTTATAACAGAGGTCCCCCAAGATTCTACTTCTGCACCAACTGCAAAACAGAAGGACAATCATTCTCTCAATGTCCTGAGGTCTTGGAAGCTCTGGAAAAGTCAAAGAAGGACAATTGACCGCAAAAAAAGGGAAAACAGTCTAAATTGGCTAAGGCCAATCTGAGAAAGGTCAAAGCGCTTGTACGCCAGACATCAGACAATGAAGAAAATTTCTCCGATTTGGACGTTATAATCAATGCTGGATCAATATTGTGCAACATGAATCACGCAAACTTGAAACTTAGGAGGGATTTCAATCTTGATTCCGGTTGCTCTTTTTTGATGATACCATATGAACATCAACTTACCAAAAGGAACCCCAAAATAACTCCTTCAAGACTCACCAACAGATAAAAAATCAATTCCATTGAGGAAGGGATGTTAAATCTGCATTTTTTCCAGACAAAATCTCTTATGGTGCCAATTTTGCACAAACCTCTCCTATCAGTCTCCAGCCTATGCCATCAACGGCTTATGGTTCTTTTTTGCAAGGATGGCTGCAGAATTTACAATGAAAACAATAGAAATTTGAATGACAAGGCACTTCAGCACGGATGCCAAAATGGAAATCTGTACTATCTCCCTCAAGGAGTGGTGAGCTGTCAAGTGTCTTCAAACTCATGTCTCTCACAGGCTGCTGACAAAAGCCTCTTTGGCTATCACTGCAGACTATCGCATCTGAACTTGAAATCTTTGAAAGCAGTACTAAAAACTCAAAACATCTCCCCTAAACCATTCAACAATTTGGAATTTCAACAAGGCAAAACCTGTATAAAATCAAAAAATTTCAAGATTGCCTTTCCACACCCAACTAAGCTACAGATCCACTTGCGCAGGTGAAATTATCCATTTTGATGTTTGTAGTTTTGAGAATCAATCAAGAGAAGAGTACAAATACTTCATCACTTTCATCAACAACTGCTCAAAAGCTTTATTTTCAATTCCCATGTGACTCAAGTCTGATTCCCTTCAGTGCATCAAGCTCTTCATCTCCTTTTTTGAAAATAAATATCAGCATCAAGTCTCTTCACTGCGCACGGATAATGGAGGTGAATACATCAGCAGTGAGATGATGGCTTTCCTCTCCTCAAAAGGAATTATGCACAAGCTGGGTCCACCTCACTCTCCTCAACTCAACAGCGTTGCTGAAAGATCCAATCCAACCCTCAACAACCTGATTTGATCGGCTCTGAGCTCTTCCAATCTGCCAAATTCAATCTGGGTTGATGCCCTTTGTCACTCCCTTTAATGTCAACTCATATCCATGCAAGACTCCGCAGGGTTTCAGATCCCCCAACTCTGTCCTTTGACAAGAGGACATTCCTCTCTCCTATCTCCATCCATTTGGTTGTATCACTTGGTACCAAGTGTGGGAGGCCAATCAATCTAGACTCTACACCAAGGCTAAACCCGCTGTGCATCAGTCTTATCTCAGCAAAGGAAACAGATGTCAACTAAAAGATCTAATGAGAAAATCATTGGTCAAGTCTTGTTACTGCATTTTCAATGACTCATCTTTTCCACATGGCAGGAGCAGTCACCAATCACCAAATGATTCCGTTTCTCCCACCAATTTGACCCTCCTGCTGGTATCAATCCCCATATCCCTACTTCCTCTGGCCAAAACACCACCATCATTGGGTGCTCCATCCTGTCCCTCATCTTACTCCCCTCCCGTCCCATCTCCCCCATCAGTGAACCACCCTGAGACTGCTCCTCCATCCCCTCCTTTTGCTGCCTTTGATCTGACCCTGTCTTTCATTCCTTGTGAAACTCATCTGCGCTCAACAAGGATATTCTCCTTTGGCTCTGATCCCCTACCCTCTTTACCAAGAATCTCCCCCCTCCCTCCAATCCACTTGCATCCGCCGGCCCTCTGTCTTTGTTGTTGCACTCACCCCAACTTCCTTCTCTCTCCATCCCGGTCTGTTGTTCTGCCAGGGTAAAATGCTCCCCTCAGCGCTTTGGGAATTTCTCCCACTTTGAACGAAGATCTCACCGCCCCTACAACCTGGAAGAAACTCCTCAGGTCACCACACAGGAAATGATGGATAATTTTGGCTCAGGAGGAAATGGCCTCCCTTTGAGGCATGGGTACATGGACTCTTGTTCCCCCTCCCAAAAATCGCAAGTTCATATGCTGCAAGTGGGTTTTCAAGGTTAAGCGCCGCACGGATGGCTCCATTTTCAAAGTTAAGGCGCTTCTGGTGGCCATGGGTTTCTCTCAGGTCCATGGTCTGGATTTCTCTGAGGTCTTTGCTCCTACACTCCGGCTTGAGACTCTCTGCCTTCTTCTGGCTCTTGTTGGGCACAAAGGCTGGGTTGGTTTTCAAATTGATTTCAAGACTGCCTTTCTGAAAAGAAAGCTCAAAGAACCAATCTACATGTCTCAGCCACCAGGTTTTGAAGATCTGGCACATTTGTACTTGGTCTTCAAAGTTACTTGCGCAATCTACAGCCTGAAACAATCCCCGCGGCAATGGAATCTGGAGCTGGATTCTGGGATTGTCTCCTTAGGCCTGCAGCAATTTTCCTAAAATCCATTGCTGTATTTAAGACTAGAGGGTGGCTGTCTGGAAGGAGCAATCTCCGCTAATGTGGATGAAATTTCAGTGGGAGGTAGCCCTGGTTTTTTTGCCTCATTTGTAGAAGACATCAAGGCAAAGTCACAAGTAGGGTCCAATAAGGAACTTCACCTTTTTATTTCCATCTCAATTCAGCAGGACAAGTTGTCTTGGACAGTCATGTTAGGTCAGGCCCATTACATTAACTGCACATGCGCATCCTTCCTTCCCTCCAATGACTCACGCACCATCCAATCTCCAACCAATGGGAAATTCAAGCTTCTTGCTTGACAAATGGGTACTTTCAAAGGCTCCCCTGCCCAGTATAATCAGCTCATTGGTTCTATTCTATGGGTTTCCCAATGCACTAGGCCCAAAATTGCCTTTTCTGTTGATCAATTGTCTCAGTTCCTGGATCATTGGAATGCTGCAGTCTGGATTCTCCGCTATCTCTGTGTTAAAATGCGGATGCACTCAGGTAATGTGCATAGGAGTGTGTAATCCAAATTGGATGCAAAAATGGGCCTCCACGGCCCATTGGAAATCACGTGGGCCACGCGGGCCTATGTGGGTGTTATTGGTTTTGGGCATTTGGGCGCCAAAACATGTTTTTATGGTCTTTTGGGACACGGGCCCTCATGGGCCCGCCAGGGTGGATGGGCCAACCAAGCAAGTATTTGGGCATAAAAGGGCCCAAGATTTATTATGGAAATACTTGGCCAGACAGGCTGGCCCGCCAAAGGATTTAATTCTCACAATTCGGGCTTGGGGCGGCCCATTGGGGCCGCCGCCCATGTAGTGGCCCGCTCGGGGCCGCTGCCCACATTGCGGCCCGTTTGGGGCCGCCTGTGTTCCTCAGTATGGCCAACATGGGGCACAACGGCCCGCATGGGGCTGTCATGCGGCCGAGGGATCCCACGCGGGCCCAGCTGATCGCGCTTGGCGACCAGCGCCACGGAGACAGTGCTTGCGGCCCCGGCTCGCTCCCCCTCCCCTTGCTTGCCATTGCAAGGGGGATGGGGGCGAGCTGGCTGGGTTGAACCAGCCAGAAACCAACCGCTACAGTGTGGTTGGTCAGGGCAGGGGGGACCTGACCACCCCCTTGCCCAAGGAGGTGGCAGGGCCGGCCGCAAGGGTAGAAACCGGCAGGTGGGGGGGAATTCATCACCCCCCCACCATCAATTGTTATGAGGCAACCAAGCAGGGCAGGGGTGCTCTCCCCCCCCCTTTACCAAGGGGGAGGAGTGATGGGCCTGGGGGGACCTGATCACCTCCCAGGCCAACCTTCTTGACGACGCCCTGGGGGGACCTGATCACCTCCCAGGCCAACCTTCTTGACGACGCCCTGGGGGTATCAACCCCCAGGGCCCCTGGTGAGGGGATTTGACCGCCCCCACCAGGTATTTGAGAGAAAGAGGGGGGGGACAGCATGTGTGCTGGTCACACCCCCCCCATGTGAGTCTGAGACCGGACCCAGCTGTGCCCTGGGTCCCACCTGGCCCATTTGAGGGGCCAGGTGCTGGCTGCATGAGGCAACCAGCCCGTAAACAAGGCAATGAGGTCATCATGGCTGGTTGTAACGGACAACCAGCCAAGGGGATTGAAAAGTTAAGGGGCTGGTTCAGCCCCATTGAGGTGGAAACACCAGAAATAACCAGAATAGGCTGGTTGTAAGGGTACAGGGACTGATGCCATGTGGGCTGATGTAGTTCAAACCAAGTAAAAAGGCCAGTAGAGCCTGTAGAGCTCTTTTGGGGAGGAAAATTTGCCTTTTGGCTTGTTTTATCATGGGCTCACAAGAGGCCAATCTTTTGTAATTAAGGAGCTCTTCTCCCTGCTGTTTTCTATCCATTTGTTCATCATCCAATCAAATTCATCCAACATATTGCCCCATTGTGAGAGCCCCATTAGCCAATATTGAAACCCAGTTTCCAGCATTTCTTTTGCTTTAAATATTGCTCATTTGCCTAAGCTAATTTCTGGCCACAATTCTAACACATTATCAGTACCATCATCATCATTATTTCCAAGCAAGATAGACCCTTATACCTTACTTTGGAAAACCTCAAGGACCTCAAGTTTTCCAAGAAGATGTCTTACATCCCGGATTCCAGCTCCACCAAGATAGTTTTGAATAGTCAGAACTATAATGCTTGGGCTGTCCTTATGGACAGTGAGTTGGATAACATCTGTTGTGGGGATATTATGAAAGGAGATGATACTTTGATCAGTTCAGAGGTGGAGAAGAAGGCCTATCATCTTATTCTTAGAAAATTGGATGAGCATCATGTAACATGGGTTGCTGATACTCTGTTGGAGGAACAGAAGAGGAAGGGGAGTGTTTTATGGAAAATGCTCAAGTCAAAGTATGCTGGTGACTCTGTTCATCAAAAGGGGATTGCTTTCAATATATTGTTTAAGTTGAAATTTGGAAACTGTAAACAATTTGTGGGGGAAGCTAGATCTAGTATTGCTAAGTTCAAGTCATCTGGGCTGAACATGGATCCTGAGTGTTTGTAACTCTTAATTCTTCAAAAGTTGCCAAAAGAAAATTAGTCCTTGGTCAGGATCATATCTAAGTTGGATCCCCTTCCAGGAGAAGAGGATTTGCTTAGAAGGATTGAAAGGGATGATCTTTAATTCAAGATGAAGGAGAGCACAGGAACTGCTCTGGTGGGCAAGACAGGCAAATCTGGGAAGAAGGCAAAGGCCAAAAAGGATTTATCAAAGGTCTTGTGTTATAATTGTCAGAAGAAGGGGCACTATGCAAAGGATTTAAAGGAGGCCAAGAAGAGGAAGAAATCCAAGGAAAGTGAAAAGGAAGACAAAGAGGTCAACCTTGCCATGGAAAATGTTGCTATGGTGGCAATGGATGTTTCAATGGAACAAGCTGTTGTGGAAAAAGTCCCCAACAATAAGGCTAAAATCAAAGAGGATCAAGAAATGGACTTCATTGATTATGAAGTATGTAATCTTAACCTTGAAAATGAGAACTTATCAGTGGCTGATAATTCTTCATTCCTTACAGAAGGATTTTTGAAGGAGGATTTTCTTGTTTTGATTGATTCTGGTTGTACAGACCACATCTTTTTTGAGCCAAATTTGTTTTCAAATATTAGAGATTTTGATGGTGTTGTAAATATTGGCCAAAAAGGAAGAACAATCCAGATTAAGGGGATTGGAAAAGTTATTCTTGAAAATCACATGGGTTTCAAAATAATTTTTGAGAAAGTGTTCTATGTACCAGATTTGCCTTATAACCTTGTGTCTCTTGGAGTGCTCTGGAAAAAGGGTTTCCGGATTTGTTTTCTTAAAGAAGATAAGTTTTTTATTGATTTGAATGGGAGAACTATCCTGAGTGGACAAGTTTGGAATAAGTTTCTCTGTGCTGACTTTTTCAAAATTTCAGCTCTGAGCACTGTTTCTCACAATAGAAGTGGCCATAAGGTAAAGGACAGCAACTGTGAGAGTTGTACCTTAGGGGCCAAGACCAGGAATGTGTTCTCAAAGAGTAGAGACCACACAGAAGTTCCTAGAGAGGAATTCTCAATTGATTTGGCAGGGCCATTTTCACCAGTGTCTCTTGGAGGGGCAAGATACTTCATCAATTTGGTTGATACAGCAACTAATTTTGTTTGGGTAAAACCAATAAGATCAAAGGATAAAACCACAGAGGAGGTTTCAGTAATCTTCAAAGTATGGAAACAGAATGGTTTGATGAGGGAGATTAAGAGGGTTATTACTGATGGAGGGGGTGAGTTTGTGAGTAAAGATTTTGAGAAACTATTGAATGATTATTGTATCACTCATATAGTTACTACTGCTAGTACTCCACAAAACAATGGAATAGTTGAGAGGATTAATATGACTTTATTGGAAAAAGTTAGAACTATTATGGCTCAATCTGGTCTACCAAAGTTTTTATGGGATGAGTTGGTGTGCACAGTGTTTCTGTTGCAAAATATTGTAAGTGTTAATGGGAAGCGTCCTCATTATAAGTTTTGGAAGTTTTACCCCAAAACATCACACCTAAGAACAATTGGTTTCTTGGTGTATTATAGTGTCCACCATAATGAGATGCTTGGAAAGTTAGATCCTAGAGTCAGAACAGGGGCACTTGTGGGCTATGACTTAATAAGTAAGTCATACAGGATTTATTGTCCAGGGACAAGAAAGGTTATCCCTAGTAGGGATGTAAAATTTGAAGAAAGTACCTTTCCACTCAAAAGGGGTGAACCTAGTGCTGTTCAGGAATCACAGCATGAAATAGCATTGGAGCCTATTTCCCCAGCAGAGGCTGGAGAGAATATCATTAGTGATGACATTGAGGTGGAAGACGTGCCACAGGAGGGTTCAGTACCCACTTCAGGGGAGTCTGTGGAATCAGAACCTGATGAGCCTCCACCTCCAGTTACAAGGAGTGGCATGATGAGAATGCCTGTTGATAGGTATGGGGAATGGAAGTCCCAAAATGCTTCTGCGGAATATGAGGAAGATAAACTTCAGGAACAGTGTATGCTTAATGAATTCTACAGTTGAGTTCAGAAATGGGTAATAGAGTTAACCCAAATAGCTTTGGCCAAAATATGAATTCTGATGAGAGAGCCAATTGGAAGACAGCTATTTTTGAGGAATTTGATTCTTTAGAGAATAATAGTGTGTTTGAAGTGGTTAAGCGGGATTCAGTTCCAAAAGGAAAGACCATTGTTGGGTCTAGATTAGTGTTATTAAAGAAGTTTGATACTAATGGAGTTTTGAAGAGGTTCAAGGCTAGATGCCTTGGACAGGGCTTCAAACAGAGAGAGGGTATTGATTACCAGGAGAATTTCTCCCCAACTGGAAGGCTGTCCACCTTCAGGTACATCATTGCTTTGGCAGTGGAGTTGGGTGAAGAAATCAGACAGGCTGATTTTGTGACTGCATACTTGAATGCAAAACTTGGAGAGGAAGAGACTGTTTATATGTCAATTCCTGATGGTTTCAAGGAATGGCTGGTTGAGACCAAGCCAGAAACTATGAAGAAAATCTGTGTGAGAAGTTTCCTCTCAGCAGATAAAGGGGAGTATGTCCTCAAGCTGTGTAGATCCCTGTATGGATTGAAGCAAGCAGCTAGGTCATGGTATAATACTATGAGCATGAAACTGATAGAGATTGGTTTCAAAAAAAGTTTGGCTGACCCTTGTCTCTTTGTGAGAAAGGATGCAATTTTGTTTTTATGGGTTGATGACATTATCATTATTGGGAATGGTAAGGAGAGAGTCATGGAGACACTCAAAAAGGAGTTCGGGATAAAAGATCTTGGTCTGGCACAGCAGGTGCTGGGAATGAAAGCTAGTAAGAGAAAGAATGGGATCAGGTTGGATCAGAACCATCATGTGTCAGCTCTACTTAAGCAGTATGGCTTAGAAGATGCAAAGGAGTTTGGTACTCCAATGCAGTCTAACATTTGGTTAGAAAAGTCTACAGATGAAGAGCATCTAGAGTTTGTTCAATCCGGGAATGATTATAGATCAGCTATTGGATCTTTGAATTATTTGGGGCAGTGTACAAGGCCAGATATTACTTATGCAATTGGGATTTTGTCACAACACTTAGAGAAACCATGCATGAGGCATTGGTCAGCCTTTAAGAGATTTATGAGGTATCTTAAAGGAACAAGCAGTCTGGGACTGCAGTTTTCAAATTCATCAAACTTTGACTTGGTTGGTTATTCTGATGCGATTTGGGCAGATGGTAAAACTAGGGAATCAACAAGTGGTTTTGTATTCTTCTTACAAAAGAATCTAGTGTCTTGGATTTCTAAAAAGGTGTCAGAAATAAGTCTTTTGTCAACAGAAGCAGAGTACAGAGCGTACTTGTCAGCTTCACAGGAAGCAAAATGGTTGAGAAAGGTCTTAGAGGATACTCATAAACCACAAGGGTTTGTGTTGTTGTATTCTGATAACCAGAGTGCCATTGCGTTGGCAGAAAATCAAGTGTTCCATTCTAGAACAAAACATATTGATGTTCATTATAACTATATAGGGGATGCAGTTAACTGCAAAGAGATAGTGTTACGGTACATTCCTACTGGGGCAATGATTGCAGATATCTTAACTAAGGCTTTAGATAGGAACAAACATGAAGGTTTTGTGTCTAGTATGCGTATGGCATCCCTTTCAGATTAAGGGGGTGTGTTAAAATGCGGATGCACTCAGGTAATGTGCATATGAGTGTGTAATCCAAATGGGATGCAAAAATGGGCCTCCACAGCCCATTGGACATCACGTGGGCCGCGTGGGCCTATGTGGGTGTTATTGGTTTTGGGCATTTGGGCGCCAAAACATGTTTTTATGGTCTTTTGGGACCGCCAGGGTGGATGGGCCACCCAAGCCAGATGGGCTTATTTGGGAATAAAAGGGCCCAAGCTTTATCATGGACATACTTGGCCAGACGGGCTGGCCCGCCAAAGTATGTAATTCTCAGGATTTGGGCTTGGGGCGGCCCATTGGGGCACCCGCCGCCCGTGTAGTTGCCTGCTTGGGGCCGCTGCCCGCATTGCGGCCCATTTGGGGCCGCCTGTGTTCCTTGGTACGGCCCACGCAGGCCCGTCTGGTTGCGCCCAGCAACCAGCGCCGTGGAGCCGGGACTTGTGGCCCCAGCTTGCTCCCCCTCCCCTCACTTGCCATTGCAAGGGAAATGGGGGCAAGCTGGCTGGGTTGAACCAGCCAGCGACCAACGGCAACAGTGCGGTTGGTCAGGGCAGGGGGGACCTGACCACCCCCTTGCCCAAGGAGGTGGTGGCGCCGGCCGCAAGGGTAGCAACTGGCAGGTGGGGGGGAATTCATCACCCCTCCACCATTGATTGTGTGAAGCAACTGAGCAAAGGGGTGCTCTCCCCCCCCCTTTACCAAGGGGGAGGAGCAATGGGCCTGGGGGGACCTGATCACCTCCCAGGCCAACCTTCTTGACGACACCCTGGGGGTATTGACCCCCAGGGCTCCTGGTGAGGGGATTTGACCGCCCCCACCAGGGATTTGAGAGAAAGAGGGGGGGGACAGCATGTCCGCTGGTCACACCCCCCCATGTGAGTCTGAGACCGGACCCCGGTGTGCCCTGGGTCCCACCTGGCCCATTTGAAGGGCCGGGGGCTGGCTGCATGAGGCAACTAGCCAGTAAAAAAGGTAATGACGTCATCATGGCTGGTTGTAAGGGACAACCAGCCAAGGGGATTGAACAGTTAAGGGGCTGGTTCAGCCCCATTGAGGTGGAAACACCAGAAATAACCAGAATAGGCTGGCTGTAAGGGTACAGGGACTGATGCCATGTGGGCTGATGTAGTCCAAACCAAGTAACAAGGCCAGTAGAGCCTGTAGAGCTCTTTTGGGGCGGAAAATTTGACTTTTGGCTTGTTTTATCATGGGCTCACAAGAGGCCAATCTTTTGTACTTAAGGAGCTCTTCTCCCTGCTGTTTTCCATCCATTCATTCATCATCCCAATCAAATTCATCCAACATATTGCCCCATTGTGAGAGCCCCATTATCCAATATTGACACCCAGTGTCCAGCATTTCTTTTGCTTTAAATACTTCTCATTTGCCTAAGAGAATTTCTGGCCATAATTCTAACATAAACTTTATTACTAAAGCCAATTTCTCAAGGACCAATCTAACCTTCACCGTCCCTAAGGGAACTAAAGTACCAGAACAGCTCTGCAGCTTTATCTTTGGTATCTCTATTAAGTGCTTTTCCCACTGTGGAAATAACTTTTCTAAGTACATTTTGCCTTCTACAGATTTACAAGCACAAGAATCTAGAAGCACTTTGCAATATCTATCACAGAATGACATGTCTACTAAGTCATTTGACACATTAACAGAATTAATGCAACCTATAATGAGGTTATTATATTCTGCCTCACTATGGTCATTGTAGGACTCATAGTCAACTTCTTCTTTTTCACTTGTCTTAGTCTCTATGTTATTGACCTTATTAGCCTTCTGGGGAAAAGTTCTAGAGGTATTTCCTGTCTTCCCACAAGTATAGCAAGAAAGATCATTAGTCTAAGGACTCTGCCTCAAAGGGGGCTTACCTTTGCTTGATTTTTCCATAGGAGCATCTTTAGGAAAATATGATTTTCTTCTACCCAGAGAGGTGTCTTCTACTATATCTTCAAGTATGTTGATCAAGCTGGAGGAATTGTATGTAGTCTTCATACTTTTCTTTACTGCAAACAAAACTTCACCCTCCATTAGGGATATCAATTTGAAATTGATACTATCTTGATCCAAGTATTGGTTGCATGCTCTTAGCCTTTTTCTTTTCCTGGTTACCCAAGTTGCCGGTGGTGTCACCCCTGGAAAAAAATTTTCATTGTTGAAAGCACTCAATCATTTCCTTTTCCAATTTGATGTGCCAAATTTGGAGTTAATTTCCCTTTTCAAAAATTCCCAGTCCTGTACACCTACTGCACTCCTTTTGTCTCTATACCAATATGATGCTATGCCCTTAAATAGAATACTTAATCTACTAGTAGTCAAGGTATCAGGCAATCCATTATCTTCTTTCAGGGTGTCAATTCATGAAATAAATTCAGTATGATTGTATTCACCCTCCCCAGAGAAATCAGGCCATTTGTTTCTTTTTGGGAATCCCTGCAATATCTGCTTAAAAACCCCTCCTTTAATAGAATCCTGCACTGGATCATTTTCTTCTGAAAAAATATTGCTCTTTCTTTTCACTTCTGGGGCTCTGGATTCTATTACTTCTGTGGTTATTTTGGGAAAAGGATAACAATCTGTCAACAATTTCCGCTTGCTTCTGTCCTAATTGTTCATGTACTTTATCAATTTTTGTACTCAATTTTTCTAGATTCTCTTCTTGAAGTTTTAATATATCTTCTTTCACAGAACCCAAGTTATTATCAAAATTATCCTCCAACACTTCTAGGGAATGACTTAGTTGTAAAACCATTGAGGTCAATGAGCTGACATCCCTTTTGTTACTGACAGATTCTCTGCTTGATTTTTCCAAGGTGTTATCAATGTTTGTAAACTTGTCATTCAGATTAATCAAATATCCTGCTTGTGCTTTCTTCAAGTCTAGTTCTATTGTTTGATTGGTTAAGTCTTCTATCTCTTTCACAGAGCTGGCCAAAATTGATTTAAAGGTCAAACTATCTGAAAAAATACAGGAATAATGTTTATTTATGAATGAAAAGCCTTCTATACAGTACTTGTTTGTGTGGACTACTGCTTTTTGTTGAAGAGTGACTAAAAGTTTTGAGATTGCCAAAAGCCAAGACTAAAAGAAAAAGAATAAAAAAAATCAAAGAAACAAATGTAAGACAAAACAAGGAAATTAGAGAAGAGTGCAGAAAAAAAATAAAAGAAAAAGAATAGGTCATACCACAAGACCAATAAGGTCAGAAGAAAGTTATAAGTGTTTAAGTTCCAAAGAGTAAGGTTAGAGTGACAAGAGCAACTGAAAAAGACACGTCAGAGGTTATCTCCTCTTTACAAATGAGAATAAAATGAAAATGGTTAACATGAGAAAACAATGAAGAAAAAGAAGAAGAATAAGAGAAGAAACATAAAAAGAAACTTGAGTGGGAGTCATACCGAATAACCATTGGAGGGATGAGGGAAAAGAGCTTGATCAATTAAGAGGGATCGAGCTTGAAGTTAAGGATTGAGTGTTTGAAAAAAGGAGTAGTCAAGGAGGGGTCTCTGAGAGAAGATTTGATGAGGAAGAGTGAAGGGATGGAGATTAAAGGACAGATGGTCCGCTCAGATGCAACGATAGGTAAATAAAGGGGAAAGAGAAGAGATACTGCAGGTGACGGGTGGTCGCAGCAGGAGAATGAAGTGAGCGCGCAACACGCTTGATAGTGAAGGGAGAAATTTGGGTGACATCTGTTCGACGTGAGTGATTGAGATGGAAAGGTATTAATTCAACACTTTTTTAATATGAAGAGTTTCATTGAAGAAAATGTCTCAAAATTTTTCAAGCAAAATTTTGGATTCTAAGGAAAATCTCAGCCCCTCTTGGCTCTCTTGGCTCTCTCTTCTTCCAAGAACTGGAAGCCTGCTTGGAGAGACCAGGCCATCCTCATCATTTCTCCATAAATGGAGTGCCAGCTCTCTCTCCTCTTCCTCATCCTTGCTCCTTGACTCAGGGGAGGGGATGGGCTCTTGTTCCTTAAAGGCTCCTGGGAGCCTGAAGCGACTGGTTGTGGGCTTGACCCCTCTGGTAATTTCCTCTTTACCTTTGGTTTTGGCACTACTGGCCTCTTTATTTGAGTTGGATCCCATGATTCCATCTCCTTCATCAACCTGTCGCTCCCCAACAACTTGATGAGGGCCCTGTACGTCTCCACGGCTTGGGTCAAGAATTTTGCCTGGTTCTCTACATTGTTTGCCGCTACTGCTTTCAGGTAGCTTATTTTGTTCTGACTGTGGCAAGTCAGAAGGTTTGCGGTTCCTGGAGATAGGTTTTCTTCTCTTCTGACTGAAGTTGCCGGGGGGCATAATCTCAGCCCCCTTGTTCCTGGTAGCCATTTCAAAAAAGAATATATATTAAATTTTGATGGTTCTATTGCTTTCAGACAGACTGGAGTTACTGCCGCAACTCCTGGACACAAATCACAACTTACTTTGCATGATAATGTCAGTTGCCGGCGCTGCAACTCCTTCTGTTGGTGCTATGCTACCTTCTTGTATCTTGCTGCTTTGGTTGGTACTAGGCTCCAACACAAAACTCCTTGCCCGTCCTTGATTGGTGGGAAGAAATGAGTCAATAGAGATTTGTTTCAACACTGCCCCGGGGATTATATGTTAGCATGTAGAATTTATTAAATTTGTTGAGAAAATATACTTACTTGTCTGTGTATAAACTGAGCAATTGAAAACGCTGGTTGACTTGGTGCTATCCTTTTTATTATTTTGGGTTTGCGGAAACTAATATGGACAATCTGTCAATTTGTTATTACTGGTTTGGGTTTCCTTATTTGCCGGCTGGTCAATGATAGCAGGTTCTTGGAAACCAATCTTAGTACTGGCTTTAGGCTATCTCAATGACATATTGGATAGTGTGTCAAATATGATTTCAATCCCTTTTCTGAGGTAGAGGGTTGTTGGAAACAATTGTCTTTCAATCCACAAGTATGTGCCATGGGTAATTAATCAATCAACACACCATCTGTCCAAAACTATATTTTCCCTCTCTTTGTTTTTTTTTAATAACTCTACGCAAAAATTTAAAATCAGAAAAAAACTCTCAAGATGGCTCACACTCTAATACTGGACACTCACAAAATTGCTTCAAAGCCTTAAAGGCAATAATTCAAAACATGTTGAAATTTAACTATTTTTTCTGATTTGTTTTTTATTCAAAAAAAACAAATTACTCAAAAAGTGGGTAAAAAAATCAAAAAAATGCGTACTTTAAGCAGGAAAAACCCTCTACAAGGTCCTTAAATTTGATGAGGCCCCCAATTGTCAGGGATAAAGCCTCTACTGCCAAACTGGGCCATGGTTGTAACTAAAACAATAAGTCAAAACCAAGGTTAAGGTCAGTTTCTGACTCAAACAATTCAAACAAAAGCTGAAAACCTCACAGACTCAAACAATAACTAGGTATTGTAAGAAAAAAGCCACACCTTAAACCTTTATAGAAGGTAAGGGGCCTGGAGTCAAATAATGAATCTCAAAGGAGCTTTCCTTATAAATAAGCTCACACCCTTTATATTAGTAACACACAAGGGTCACTACTCCAATTAGGACCTTCTACTTGAAATTGAAGTTGCCAATAAGATTTTTAGTAGAATATAATACTAAGTTTGATAGCCCAGTCAATCCCTTCTTAGGACTAAGGTTTGTGGGCTTGTTAACTCTTTCCGTATTCTTTTTCAAATAAATAATCATATATAACTGGTGAGGAAGGGGATATAGGGTGAAGACCTTCCTCTTTTAAGGTAAAAGGAGCCCTCAGGGGACTCAAGGAATCATCAGGGGAGTGCTAGCCTCTCCCTGGTTTTGTACTCAAGGGCTCAGAACCCCATCACACCCTTCCCAATGAGAAATAGAGTACTAGTACTCATTGGGGGGGATTTTCAATGTATAAGGGTCCTATTTGTATACCCCAGAAGTTATATACTCTAAAACTAAGCCCAGGACCTTCTGAGTGAACGCTTTCAAGGCTCAGGCAAGTTTATCAAATTATAATCACATCCCAAGGAAGGTAATATTAAGATTATGTGATTGGTTTATACAGAGTGGAGATTATAGCTTAAATTGGTTACTATAGGTTGTCCCCAAAGGAAGGAACTCATTGGGAAGTTATTTATAGATAGTTGGGACACACCTGATTCCTCATAACTTAATTCAAAGTTATATTGGATCCCCATCTTGATAATATACATTATCAAGTTTTTAGTTCCATCCTAAATACTCATAAAAACTTACTTATAAAATAATATAAATATTATTTAAAAATTATTATATAATTCTGAAACTCATGATCAGTAATCATCCTTTTCTCCATGGTGGTTTGAACCAGGGACCTTTGTGTCAGTCAAAAGAAGGTGAGTTTAGTAATTAACCACTATACCAGCAAGACATATGAGTTGGCAGTCATTTGGACACTTTTAATTGTCTCGTGGCTGGAACTTGAGGGGAAGATTTAATGGAAGCTATCTTCAGATATCTTCCAAATAATTCAGAGGGGTGCATAAATTTTTGCCATCCAATTTCCCACAATTTTCCACCCCAAGATCTTGAGGGACCAACATTGTTGAAAAATGTTTTTGATTGGTAAAGGAGAGTTTTCAAAAATTTATGTCCTTCTTATCCTTCTCAGAGAGTGCATTCAAAGGGAAAAATTTTATTTTTGCAACCAGAGAGTCACAATTGGATTGTTCAAGAACTGCCCCTTTTCCAGAAGTTAAGAAATTGAACTTTTTGATCTTCTGTTTGGCCTGTTCAAACTCTTCAGGGGAGGGTTTTTTATTTTCATCTTTTTTTTCTTTTTGGAAGAAATAGAAGGTTAAAAATCCAAAGTTTTCAGCTTTTGTCTATACCATAGAATGTTTTCATCAAACCCTCTTCAGCCACTTCCAAAGAGATTTCAGAATCTCTCATTTGAGCCCTCTTTTGCCAAAGACCACTCTGATTTCCACCTCTCTTTCTGTTTTTAAACACATCTCCTTCCATCTTGTTTCCTCCCATGCAACTAATTTGCTTGGGGTGAGGATCAATACAGGATTTGATTGTTTGTATGAAATTTTTAGGAAATTGTGAGAAGCATGGGACATGCAGAAAAAGGGTGGGAATCAAAAGAACAAGGGGTCAAAAGCAATATTGCATTGCATGGAATCCAAAAAAAAAAAATCAAAGCAAATAAAAAACAATCATCAGAAATGTTTCAATCATTGTGGAAGAACAACAAAAATATAAAAATAAATACTGTTCAATGACAATAACCAAACAAAAAAAAAATCAGGTCAGATGTTTTGATTGTGATAGGCATCAACCAATGAGGAGGAGGAGGAGGAGGAGGAGGAGGAGCAGGGGAGGCTTACCTTAGGTAGCAAGCAAGGAGGAGGAGGAGGGGTGGTGGTTGGGGCCAAGGATTGTTTGATCAAGCAAAAAGTCCAAGCAAGGGGGGCAGTGGGTGGGGTCAAGGATTTTTGGATTGATCAATTGATTTGAAAAGCTAAAAGTATTGGGGGGCCCTAAACAGAGGAGGCAATTGAGCAGAAATGGGTCTGTATGAGGAGAAGGATGGGGGAGGATACAACGTGCAATAAATCAATGGGAGAGCAAACAAACATTTGCTTTCCAATCAATCAATCAATAAATTGGCAAGCAAACAAATTTTTGTTAGTGTTTTGATTAATTGATTGAACAATCAACAAAAGTTTGATTTCCAATCAATTGACAATGAGGAGGGGGATGCAGGAGAGGGGGGGAATGATGATTAGGAGGAGGGTAGGAGGAGGGAAATGAGGACATACCTAGGTGAAAATTGAAATGGTTTGATTGGAGTGCTGGGGTCTACCTGGAAAGGCTGGATGAATTGATCCATTGGTTCCAAAATCAAAGGGAGGATGAGAAGGGGGGGACTTACCAGGTTGATTGGTTGATGGATGGGGAGCAGAACCAGGAGGAGGAGAAGGAGGAGGATTGGGGAACTTTGAGGTGAAGGTGCAGGTTTAGGTGGAGCTTTTGGGTGAGGCCATGTGGTGTGGAGGAGGGAGGACTGGACCAGTGGTGGTTGAGGTGGTTTGGTGAGGAGGAGGGAGGAGTGGACCAGTGTTTTGGTGGGGTGAGGTTGGTGGTTTTGATGTTGATGGTTCTGTTTTGCCTAAGTCCACCAAAAAGAAAAAAAAACAAGTCAGCAGAGGATTCTTGGTTGAACAACCCAAACCAAAAAAATTCAGTGATTTAATATTTCCCCTATTTAACAACCAAGTGCTGATCATTAAAGTGAGCAAGTGTGAGAGATAGAATCCACTCTCTCATGGAAGAAGATGAGGTACAAGATGAGACTGGGATGACTTGAGAAGGATTGGGAATATGTTCTTGAAATATTTCTTCCCATTCATCTTTGATGTCAGCAGCAAGAAGGTTGTGAAGGATTACACAATTGATAATACAGTTGATGAGGATCTTCATTTCTTTGCAATTTTGAAGCTGATTTTGCATTTCCCATAAGCTTTCCCATCTTCCTTGCATCAGCCCTATTGCAGGTTCACTCTAAACAGGTGATTGGGCAAGTTGATAGTTGAAATAAGTTTTGGATTGATCATTGGATGAATTATTGTGGTATGCTGGAACCACATATTTTCTGCAAGCATAAACTGAATTGGCCAGAATTTATTGATCTTTGTCAAAGTACTTATCTGATTGTTGGTAAATCCACATCCAATTGAAAACATATGAATTGTGACATGAACCAGGAAGGCCAGCATGGAGTGATATGAACTTCTTGTTGTTATAACAAACAAGTTGTAGTGACACAGAGTATATATTATAATGGATAAAAAAAAAATTAGTGTGTTATCAAAGGTTTTATCAAAGGATTTGGAAAAGAAATTAATCAATTGCCTTTTTTTCAAATCAAAATAGTTTTTGCCATCTAGTTTGGGTTTTTTACTCAAGGGGATAGTGGTCTCATCAACAAAAACAATGCAACAGGAAAAGCATTCAGTCTCCATTACTTGAGATATCTCCTTGCAACCTTCTTTGGTTGGCCAACAAATGACTGAGTGATGGAACAATGAGATAGCAATCATGACTCTTTTGGTTTATAAGTCAATGGTTCCATAACCAACTGAGAATATATTTTCTAATCAATGAATTGCTTCTCCTTTTCCATTTGATCCCAATATACAAAGAGAAATTGCCAGTTTGATAGCTGGATTGTGTTGCCTATTCCAAGAATTGTTCCGGAAGATGTGGTGGTCTTCAATCATCTCCAAAAGCTTCATGAATCAAGGAAATCAAGTTTTTAGCAGTTGCTGGAAGCTTAAGTTGGGGAGGAGATGAAGCTTTTTCCTTTCATACATAGGGTTGTGGAGAGTGTGTCTTCTTGGAACCATGTATTGCTTTTCCAATAGAGAACTAAAATCTGACCAAGTGGATTCCAAATCAGAGTCCAAATCAGAGTCAAATAATAAAGAAAGATCAGTCAGCTTTTTGTTTTTTCAACTTTTTGCCGGGAAGTTTGATTAGACATGTTGAGAAAGATGGTGATGTGATGTGGGGTGATGAGAAGATGATGGGATTTGTGTGATGTGATGGAGATGTGAAGCAATGGAAATTTGAAGTGATGTAGATTAGATTTGTGGGATGTGATGGAGATGAGATTGGTATGGATTTGCTGAGGTGGAGGTTTGGATGGGTGTTTTGCATGGGATGGATGGTGGATGGATGATGGTGCATAAATGGCGGGTTTGATTTTTTAAATCCACCATTTTCATGAGACCCAAAATTTTGAAATACACCAGTGAGAGGTTATGTGTACTTCAGAAAGCCGCCATGAAAAATGGCAGTTTTGGTAAAAAAAAATGGTAGGTTTCTAATGGGGGGTTTTCTAACTCTGATACACCCTAATGGAGTTTTTTAAGGTGAAATAATACATCCAAAAAAGCTGGAAAAAATATTGAAATGCTCTTTTACTGTTACTTAAAATTTTAGAAAGCTTGAATCACCAAAAAAATGAAATAAAAAGGACAATAAAAGGATGGAAATGTCCAATGAGAAATCTGTTTTTTTTTTATTTTTTGCATTTTTTGAAGAAATTTTTTAAGGTGAAAGGATACACCCAAAAAATATAGAAAAAATATATTAAAGCTCTTGGAACAATTTTTAAACATTCTGAAAGCTGAAATAACAAAAAAAATCAATTAAAGTAGCCAAAATAAGGATCCAAAAACCCATTCAAAATTTGTTTTTACAGAATTGTTTCATTTTTTGATTGCACTTTTGAAGGGGTTTTAATGCCTCAAAAATTACCAAAATTTTGGTTATGTGTTTAAGAAAACCTTCTACAGGGCTGTGCAGTCAGAATTTAACAAAAATCAATTCTTGAAAATTGCGTGAAATAAAGTTTTTTTGTGAGAAATATCAAAGGGTCATGACCACACAACAATGTCAAAATGCATGAAATAAAGGATTGGATGTGTGAGAAAAATAATGACCTATTTTTATTTGATATATTATGTTTTGGACTATCTAACATGCTTTTTTCAAGTTGTTAAATATGTGTGCT
Source organism: Puccinia polysora (assembly GCA_025617555.3). NCBI lineage: Eukaryota > Fungi > Basidiomycota > Pucciniomycetes > Pucciniales > Pucciniaceae > Puccinia > Puccinia polysora. The sequence goes on along the minus strand of CM062619.1, from coordinate 20,424,036 downwards.
TGATCCTTTTAGGTTGTAGCTCTTAATGGCAGTACCTGCTGTCATTTGATTGTTGATCCTTTGTGACATGTGGAGCAGTCAGATCTTCTGCGTGCAGGGCATCTTGTATGCATAGTTTTAGGCTGATTCATGCCCTCCTGGCTGATTGAGAGCATCTAACCTTGTCTCAACAAAATCCTCAACAACTTTGACAATTTGTCAAGGCAGGCAAGGGTGGGTAACTGTCAAAACCCAATTTTTCACCCTTTTTGCAATAAATTGGGCCCACACAACAGTCATCAAGCAGTTTTCAAGTGGATCCCACCATCTTGCCTTCCACAGATACCTGCTTGATAAGGTTTGGGACTGCCCCCAAACAGGGCAAGAACAATTGATTTGGCATCATTTTAATTCCAAAAAAAAACAAGAACAATTCTGAGCAACATCAAATGGGTGGGGGTTGTTGATGGAACTGATCAAGTCAAAAGGGGAAGGTATGGTAGTTTGGAGTTATGGAGGGGAAGGGCTGGGGGGAGAAAATTTAGAGCAGGAATTGACAGGATTTTGTCCAGTGGACAACTATCAATACCACAATGGTGGCCTGATTGGGTAAATCCTTGATAAGCCCACTTATTGAGCAGACTTATTGAGATGGTGGTAGATGATCTGCTGCATGTAGGGCATAATTGAAGTGCGCAGACTGTGTGCAGGGATGCAGGGCTTTGCTCAGGGATTGTAAAAAAACACATTTCCTTGTGTAAACTTCAAAATATAAACAACACCTCAGTTTTGACTGAAATTCATGTGTGAAAACCATATGTGACAACACATGTGAAATATTAACTTGGCCAAAAATGTGCCATAGTGGTGCCATGACCTTTTTGGTCATTTTTGTTCAATTATTTAAAATATGAAGGAGTAAGAACTCAAGGGTGGGGTCAGTGATCAGTGACCCTACCTAATTTTGGGTGGGGAATCCATTTTTGTAATAATATTTAGGGTTTTTTTTACTCCATTTTCAGTTTATTAATTATCTTGTTGTTTATTGTATTTTTGTTAATTTATTTGATTTTTTTCTACTTTGACAGGTTGCTCTGTGTAAGTAGCAAGCTGACAGAGAAAGGTGGAAAATGAAGAGCTAAAATTATTTTTCAATTTAGCAGTATTTCATGTGAATACCAAGGCAATAATTGAGATAAAAGTAAGGCTAGTAAATTTTAAATGAAAAAAATAACACTTAATATCCACTTTTGAATTTCTTGGGGTAGAAAGGGCAAGATATACATTCCCAGGAAAGAAATATTCTGGTCTTGATGGGAACTTTTAGGGAATAGCTGATGGGTGGGTTGCAGTGCCAGCAAGTGGAAAAAATTGTGGCTCATTTATTGGGACAAAAGGAGGAAACACAAGATGGTGAAATAAATTTGTTGAATGTGGCACTATTGAGTGAGGAAAAGTGAGGATTCAGGCCTTGGTAACAAATTAGGAAGCATTGGAGAGAGAGAGTACATGGTGTGAGGCACAGTGATTAGGGCAAGAACAAAAACAAGTGGTTATAGGTTTCAAGCGCAGTTGGTTGCGTCCAGGGGATCATTAGAAGCAGACGTGTAGAAAGAAGGAGAAAAGAGACATCTAGAATGCAGTACCAGCGAGTCGGGACGATTGATGGCTCGGGTCTTGGGACCACGGGAGGAGACACAAGATGGTGAGACGAAGTGCGTGGTTTGGGTACGATGATGAAGGCAAGAAGGACCACGAGCGAGGAAAACAAAAGAAGAGAGTGTAACGTGACTGTTAGCCAGTATTGAGTACAAGCTCTACGGTAAACCTGATGATAGGGAATGGAACGAGGTTCGAGGTATCGCGAGTCAGACTCAGAGTTACGTCGACGTGCGATCTCCAGCTGATCGTGTCTTTGGTTGGCGTCGGGACCCCGCCAATACGTTGATCCCTGCTGCCCAGGTACTCCTCCTCATTTTTTTCACTCTCGTGGTTTCACTATCGTCAATTAATATGGAGCAGAGTAAAAATCAGAATCCAAACCAGAAGTAAGGTAGGTTATTCCAGACATGTCGTGTCTTTCCCGGTTTTCTTCAAATTCCTTCATTCACTCATGAAAGCATCTGTATGAAAATAGTAACCGGAATTTCGCTAGTCAAGTAGGCTGGGCTGCCGAATCAGAATCTAGCTTGTAGCCAAGGGCCTTGGCGGTATTTCTCCTTGAGAGCTTTTTTTCCTTATTTCTGTTTTGCAATACCGATCTCTCAAAACAAGCCGGCGCAACAAGCGTGATGGTATGAGCTTCCATCTCGCATTCATTGACGCCTTCTCACAATTAAATTTAGCGTCAATTCACAGCGTGGAGGGGGTAGGCTGTTTGTGTGAGAATAAATAATCACTTTGAATTGCGCAGTAGCATGCTACTCAAAGGCTCCAGGCGAAATTAAAACAACTCCGATCGAAATCAAGAATTCTGGAAAATCGGGAAACACCGGGTTGCCCGCTAGTTGAATGCGACGGGGGCTTGAATAATGAAAGGTAGGAGTGGCTGTTTGCATTGGTCATTAAGATGCATCCAGCGCAAAGTAATTGGGGTGCGTCAGCAGATAAGAAGCGGTCTCACTTGGATTACCATCCCCATCCCCAGCCCAGTCCGCCATAGCCGTATCCGCCCCAGCCATATCCGCCCCAGCCATATCCTGGGCCCCAAAGCCATTTGGCACTTTGGGTCGCCTGTCCGGCCTGGGTCGCCTGTCCAGCCTGGGTCGTCGCCGTTGTGGCAGTGGTCGCCCTGTCGGAAATGGAACTGTCAGGTGGTGTAAGAGGCTTTTGTGGAGCAACGGTATCACCTACTGGGCTGCAGTCGCTTGGCTGGCGGGCAGGGCAAGGGCACCTGTAGATCAAATAATGTCATCATGATTATTGCGTTCACCTTTGGCCTGATCGGCCTAGTAAAGCCGAACATGGCTCGTCCTGTTCTTCAACTTGGGACTCACCTGTGCAAACCGCAAGAGCAGCAGCAACGACGGTGAATCGCATGATGAATTGGTTGAGTTAGGTAAAGAGTTGTTGGCGGTGGAAAAGCCTTGAACCTGTCAAACGCGGAAGGGTGATTATGTGAAGTGATCGGCGTCGAAAGCAGAAGTGAGGTGCAATGAAGAACAAATCTGCCAGAGGCGCCTCAACTGATCCTTTTATGGCTTCCGGTAATAGCGAGCATAGCGTGTAGGAGTGCCATCGTCATCACCGGTATTAACCGATCAGTGTTCACCTTCGCTGTGTCTAATTTCTTACTTTGCCTCTCACAAGACATGTTTGTTGCTTTCACGTTGTTCATCCACAACGCTCATGTGACTCATGCTTCCCGAAATGGAATTTCGGAAAAATTAAGCGATGCTTGAAGTTGCCAGCAAAAGCGAGGGTGTTCCCGATTTTGACGTGCAAGCATCCATGCGAGCTGTCCGTTTAGGTTCCTGAATGACTGTGGATTTCGTCCTATCGCTATTTTCCCTCGCTTGCACTATTTGGTGATGCTGTCAGAACCGGAATGCCAAGGAGCATCACATAGAACCCCCCGTTAACGAGATAGAAATTCCCCCAAGGGAAGAATTGAATTATTGTTAGGTCGGAGGCATGATTTATACATACTGTAAATACATATTAGGGGGTATCAAAGTTAACCAAACCCGCCATTTTTTAATGGCGGGTTTCAACCCAAATCTGCCATTTCAAACCCGCCATTAAAAATCAAAAAAACCCACTTATTTCAGATCAGACGTGTCAAAGTTAACCTGAAATAAGTGGGTTTTTTCAAATAAAGTATTTAAATGCTTCCACCACCTGTCCGCGTCATACACCCCTGTCTTCCCACCTCCTTCTACCTCTGACCTCATCAGAAAATTTTTTACCCCCACCCTCATCATAAAACTGATTGACCACTCTCATCACTTTATTGCTCTCATCACTTGATCACTCTCATCCACTTCATTGCTCTCAAAACTTCATCACTCTCATCACTTAACCGCTCTCATCACTTGATCACTCTCATCCACTTTATTGCTCTCAAAACTTCACCACTCTCATCACTTTATTGCTCTCATCACTTGCGTAGCCCAAACTCTTTCAAATGGCCCCTCAGCGAACCTCCCCCCACAAGTCCAACACACCCAAGAGAACATTGCCAAGGAACTCCACAACAAACAATCCTCCCCCATCAGCTTCCAAGGGCTCAAGTCAGCTCAAGAGAGCTGATCACATCATCCTGGTAAACTGGCTGAAAATTCCCTCCAACTACAATGCCTGCTTTGGATCCGACAACGAAACACATGTTGGCCGACCTCAATCCTCTAAGGTCAATGGTTATCTCCTGATGGCCAATGAACTCAAGAACAAAACAAAAGGTAGGCTGGATCTGTCATCCAAACAGATGAGGGAGCGGTTCAAAAACTATTGAGCCAAGTACAAAAAGGCCCACTCCATGTCTATCTCCACTGGCTTTGGTATCACCAACTTGGACAAAGCCAAAGGAATCAACTTGGTGGTTGATAAGTTGGACTCCATTTGTCCTTTTTATATTCAAATGGATGAAATCTTTGGAAAGAAGGCCAACATCACCCCCCTAGCTGCTTTTGATGCCCAACAATCCGATTCCGTTGATGCCGAGGACTTGGCTTGGGATGCTCAGCCTACCAACGGGGACCTTGATGAAACCTTGGCCTTGGAGTGGCCCCCATCTGATGAAGAGGAGGATATTCAAACACAATTGGCTCCAATCACTTCTACTTTGGTATTGATTGATCAGTCAATCCCGACCTTGGACCCCTCACTTCCTTCTTTTGATTGCTCTCTTCCTGGGGCAGAACAACTGGAGAACTTGCCCAATGAGGAGGATTTTATTCCTGGATCACCGTTGCCATCAACATCTGCTCAAGTAAGGAACTAAATTGTTTTTGATTCTGTCTGGTTGCTCCTGACTGATTTACATTGTAAAAAAACAGGCTCATTGATTTTTGATTGGCCAAAAACTCAAGCCAATGGGGCCTCCCACCTTGCCTTCAAATACTAGTGAGGACTTTCAGACTCAAACCTCCTCTGCCAAGGGTAAGCAAAAGGCCTCCAATTCCATCAATGTCAACCCCAAAAGTCATCAAAAGAGGAGAAACACTTCCAGTTTTTCGGGCTTTGAAGAAATCATGGAGAAGCAAGATTCATGTAAGTTGATTGATTCAATATCCTTGCTTTCAAAATCATGCTCATTGCCATTCCCCTCCAAAAAACAGTGAAATCACAAATTGAATCAGATAAACTTCAGTTTGAAAAGCAAAAGTGGGATTGCCAACTGGCCATGGATGGTCAAAAGCAGCAAGCCAAGACTTTGGCTAATCAACAAAAATTGGATGCTGAGTGGAGGTTGAAACAAGCTGAGCTAGAGTTTCAAAAAGAGGAAAAGGAGAAGGATCGGCAGCAAGTGCAACTGGAAAAGGAGAGGGAACAATGGGCAAACAAAAAAAAGGATAAGGTATCAGTAGCTTTGGCTTGCATTGGCAGTGGTAGATTGGTAGAAGAAATACAGCAGATTACTCAAATGCTGGGCTTGTAAATATATTTGCATGGATGAAAGAAAAACAAATTATTTTTTACTACAACAACGTTTGAGAGCATTCTTAACCCCACCAATATACAAATCTTTTTTGTTTTTATTGATATTTTTTTCTCTAGAGTAAATTTGGCCATTTTTCATGTCCCTACAAGTGCTCTGAGTTTTTTTATTAATTTGGAGTGACATGGCCATTCTGGTATGGGTTGCTGTGTCCACAGCTGGAAAGGTACAGTGCTTGTACTTGTTAGCCGCCCAAACCATTTTGACTATACCTTTTTGCTTGAAATCAATTCCAAAGCCAAGGTCAGGAAAAACAAATTGACTGTCTGAAACTTGATATTCATCCATATCTTCAATAAGTCGACCATTCAATTTTTTGGTTGGGACCACAAGTAAAAAGGAATAGCCAGAGATGTTGCCTCTGTCAATATGAGGAGAATTGTAAAAAGAATCCAAGGTGAAAGTGAGGTGTGGGGAGCAATCAAAAGGTGTAGGCTTGGAACCAAATTCCAAAAAAGAGAAAGAGGGGATGTTGCTGTCCTTCATGATATCACGGTTTGATTCAAAGGCAAGTTTGGCCAAATTACAAAACATTTGTCCTAAAATTTGGGATACTTTGTCCGCCTTCAGGTTGAGGACAGCGTACTCTTGAGGGGAAGATCTAATAGATGATTTCTTCACATAACGTCCGAATAAATCCAAAGGGTTCATCAATTTTTGCCAACCAATCGCCCACATTTTTCCACCCCAAGATCTTGAGGGACCAACCGGGTTGACAAATTTTTTTGAACAGTGAAGGAATGTTGTCACAAAGTTGATATCTTTCTTATCTTGCTCAGATAGTCAATCCAAAGGCACAAATTCAATGACGGCAACCAGAGCATGGTGATCAGATTGGTTGAGAACAATAACTTTTCCATGGTGGAAGAAGTGAAAAGCCCCAATTGTCTGTTTTGCTTGCTTAAATTCTTCCAGGGTGGGTTTTCAAGGGTTGTTTTTCTTTTCAGCCATGATAGCAGGGTACAGATCCAAAGGGCATAGCTTTTGTCTAGACCAGGCAAACTTTTCCTTGATCAAGTCGTCAGTCACTTCCAAAGAAATTTCCGAATCCCTCATTTGAGCCCTCCTTTTTCTACGATTCCTCTGCTTGCCACCTCTCTTTATGTTTTTAATAACATCTCCTTCCATCTTTCTCCCTCCCAGGCACTTGCTGCACCCGAGGTGAGGATCAAGGTGAAATTTGAATGGATGTATAACATTTTGAGTTTGGTAGGCAGTGAAGGAATTGATATCAAAAAAGGGGTTGGACAAACAAAAAGACCGGTCAAACAAATAAAAAAAAAAATGTCAGCAACATTCTCATTATCGGCAACAAACGGTGGGATTAAAAAAATAAAAAAGAGATGAAAATCAACGATTCCTCTGCTTGCCACCTCTCTTTATGTTTTTCATACCATCTCCTTCCATATTTCTCCCTCCCAGGCACTTGCTGCACCCAAGGTGAGGATCAAGGTGAAATTTGAATGGATGTATAACATTTTGAGTTTGGTAGCCAGTGAAGGAATTGGTATATATCAAAAGAATAGAATTAGCTGGGGAGGAGTGGTAATGATGAGGAGCCTCAGCCAGCATCATACTAGGCAAACAAGACTGTCCCAGGACGTAGCTTGGTTGGCGTAAGACTTGAGAGAATGTGTTCTGGCAGAGCTCAAAAACCTAAAAAAAAAGGAACAAAAACAAAGAAAAAACAATGGGGAAGTCAGTTCCTGTACCCTACAAAAACCCTGCATCAATTGGCCCAAACAATTGGCCAATCGATTGCGAATCGATTGCTCAATCAATGAGAGGAGGAATTGGAGGAGGGGAGGGGCTCACCTTGATGGATTGAGAAATGGATCCAGGGGGGGACTAAAGGTTGAATGATCAAAGGATCAGCAACTGGTGAGGGGAAGGAAGAGGAAGAGGGTGGAGGGGGCTTACCAGGATTAGGAGGAGGGGATTCAGTGAGTGAGGTGAGATGAGGTGGTGGTGGTGAGTAAGGTGGTGGTGATGAGTGAGGTGGTTTGGTGAGGAGGAGGCAGGGTTTGACCGGTGAGTGAGTGGGGTGAGGTTGAAGGGGTTGAGTGGTGAGGGGGAGGGGGGTGACATTTGGTGAGTGGCAGGGTTTGAGGTGGAGGTGTGTTTGGATTCAAGTCCACTAAAAAAAAAAATAAAAAAAAAACTCAGCCTATGAATCTTGGGTGAACAACCAAAACCAAAAAATTACGGTGAAGGGAATTATTACCAATTTCAAAATCAAAAATTACTCATCAAAGCAAGCAAGGGTGAGAGGAAGAATCCGCTCTCTCATAGAAGAAGATGAGGGACCAGATGAGACAGGGATGACTTGAGGCGGATCAGGAATATCATCTTGGAATATTTCGTCCCATTCATCTTTGATGTCGGCCAAAAGGTTGTGAAGGATTACACAAGTGATAATCCAGTTGATGAGGAACCTCATATCTTTGGAACATTGGAGCTGGTTTTGCATCTCCCTTAAGCTGGCCCATCTTCCTTTCAGAATTCCTATGGCATGCTCAATCCAAACTCGTGATTGGGCAAGATGATAGTTAAAATTGGTTTTTCCTTGATCATTGGACAAAACATTCCGGTATGCTGGAACTAAATATTTCCCACTAGCATAAGCCGAATTGGCCAGAAGGTATTGATCTTGGTCAAAGTAGATCTCTGGTTGTTGGGCAATCCGCATCCGATTGAAAACATATGAATCATGACAAGAACCTGGAAGGCCAGCATGGAGGGAGATGAACTTCTTGTTGTTATTGCAAACAAGTTGTGGTGCCACGGAGTATCTAAACAAAGAGATGGAACATATTTGGTCAGTGTGTGATCCAAAGTTTTATCATAGCAATTGGAAAAGAAATGAATCAATTGCCGTTTTTTATGATCAAAATAGTGGTTGCCATCTACGTTGGGTTTTTGACTCAAGGGAATGGTGGTTCCATCAACAAAACCAATGCAACCAGGAAAGCCTTCTGTCTCCATTACTTGAGATATCTCCTTGCGTTCTTCTTTGGTTGGCCATGAAAGGACCGAGCAATGGAAAGATAGGATAGCAATCATGACTCTTTTGGTGTATAAGTCAATGCTTCCGTAACTGACTGAGAATAGATTTTCCAATTGATGGATTGCTGCTCCATTTCCATTTGACCTCAATCTACAAAGAGCAACAGCAAGTTGGATGGCTGGATCGCGTTGAGGATTGCGAGAATTGTTCTGGAAGATGTGGTGGTCTTCAATCATTGCCAAAAGTTTCATGAAAGAAGGCAACAAAGTTCGGAACAGTTGCTGGAAGCTTAAGTCAGGGATGAGATGAAGCTTTTGCATTTCATACATAGGGTTATGGAGAGTGTGTATTCTTGGAACCATGTATCGCTTTGCCAACAGAGAATTCAAAGATAACCAAGTTGATTCCAAATCGGAGTCTGAATCAGAGTCTGAATGGGAGTCAAACAGTAGCAAAAGTTCAGTCAGCTTTTTTGCTTTTTCAACTTTCTGGCGGGATGTTTGATTGGACATGTTGAGAAAGGTGGTGAGTGATGTGGGGTGATGAGATGATGATGGGATTTGTGTGAAGATGGGTATGTGAAGGTATGTGAAAAACGATAGAGATGTGTGTGATGCAATGGAGATGGGACCGGTATGGATTTGCTGATGTGGATGGGTGTTTTTGATGTGATGGATGGTGGATGGATGATGATGCATAAATGGCGGGTTTAATGGTGTTTTTGATGATTGAAATCCGCCATTTTCATGAAACACGCCATTTTGAAATACACCAGTTAGGGGGTATGTGTATTTCAGAAACCCGCCATTAAAAATGGCGGGTTTTGTCAAAAAAAATGGCGGGTTTCTAATGGCGGGTTTGCTAACTTTGATACACCCTATTAGGGCGTATCAAAGTTCACCAAACCCGCCATTAGAAACCCGCCATTTTTTTTGCAAAACCCGCAATTTTTAATGGCGGGTTTCTGAAATACACATAACCCCTAACTGGTGTATTTCAAAATGGTGTGTTTCATGGAAATTGTGGGTTTCAAACATCTAACCCACCATTATCATCCATCCACCATCCATCACATGCAAAACACCCATCCACACCTCCACCTCAGCAAATCCATACTGATTCCATCTCCATTGCATCACACACATCTCATCTCCATTGCTTCACATCTCTATCACTTCACTCACATCACACACATGCCATCATCATCTCATCACCCATCCAGACCTGCACCTCAGCAAATCCATACTGATTCCATCTCCATTGCATCACACACATCTCATCTCCATTGCTTCACATCTCCATTGCTTCACTCCCATCACACACATCCCATCATCATCTTTCACAACATGTCCAATTAAACTTCCCAGCAGCAACTTGAAAATGCATAAAAGCTGACTGAACTTTTTTTTATTATTTGACTCTGATTCAGACTCCAATTCAGACTCTGATTTGGAATCAACTTGGTTAGCTTTGAATTCTCTATTGGAGAAGCAATACATGGTTCCAAGAAGACACACTCTCCACAACCCTATGTATGAAAGGCAAAAGCTTCATCTCCACCCCAACTTAAGCTTCCAGCAACTGTTCCAAACTCTATTGCCTTCATTCATGAAAATTTTGGAAATGATTGAAGACCACGAAATCTTCCAGAACAATTCTCAGAACCCTCAACGCAATCCAGCTATCAAGCTGGCTGTTGCTCTTTGTAGGTGGGATCAAATGGAAATGGAGCAGCAATTCATCCATCAGAAAATCTATTCTCAGTTGGTTATGGAACCATTGACTTATATACCAGAAGAGTCATGATTGCTATCCTATCTTTCCTTCACTTGGTCCTTTGTTGGCCAACTAAAGAAGAACACAAGGAGATTTCTGAAGTAATGGAGACTGAAGGCTTTCCTGGTTGCATTGGTTTTGTTGATGGAACCACCATCCCCATGAGTAAAAAACCCAAGATAGATGGCAACCAATACTTTGATTGGAAAAAAGGCAATTGATTCATTTCTTTTCCAATGAATTTGATAAACATTTTGATCACACACTGACCAAATATGTTGCATCTATGTTTTTAGATACTCCATGGCCCTACAAATCGTTTGTGATAACAACAAGAAGTTCATATCCCTCTATGCTGGCCTTCCAGGTTCTTTTCATGATTCATGTGCTTTCAATTGGATGCAGATTTCCTAATAGCCAGAGAACTACTTTGACCAAGATCAATACCTTCTGGCCAATTCAGCTTATGCTTGTGGGAAATATGTGGTTCCAGCATACCGCAATGTTTCATCCAATGATAAAGCCAAAACTGATTTCAACTATCATCTGGCCCAAGCACAAGTTTGGATTGAGCATGCCATAGGAATCCTGAAAGGAAGATGGGCCAGCTCAAGGGAAATGTGAAACCAGATTCATAATTCCAAAGAAATAAAGAGCCTCATCAACTGGATTATCAGTTGTGTAATCCTTCACAACATTCTTGCCAACATCAAAGATGAATGGGATGAAATCTTTGAGGGAGATATTCCCAATCCTGCTCAAGTCATCCTGGTCTCATCTTCTACCTCATCTGCCACCATGAGAGAGAAGATTCTACCTCTCACAATTTCCCACTTTGATGAGTAGCATTTTTTTAAAAATAGTTGAAATATCACATTTGGTTTTGGTTGTTCAACCAAAAAATCCAAGGCTGACTCCCTTTTTTTTATTCTTTTCTTTTTTTGGTGGAGTTTGAGAAAAACCAAAGCTTCCAATCCACCCACCTCAACCCACCAAACCAGCAGTCCACCTTCACTTGTCCACTCCTTCCTTCTCCTCACCAAACATCCTCACCCACCACCTCCAACTCACCCACCACCTCCACCTCACCCATCACCTTGACCTCACCATCAGCTCCACCTCACCAACCACCAGCACCCCACCATCACCAACACCTCACCAACAACCAACACCTCACCATCATCACCACCTCACCAACCACCACCACCTCACCCACCACCACCACCTCATTTCACCTCACTCAGGGCCTCCCCTCCTCCTTTTGTTGGCAACCCTGGTGAGCCCACTCCCCCCTCTTCCTCTTCCTTCCCCTCACGGGTTGCTAATCCTTTGATCATTCAACCTTTAGGTCCCCCGTGACCACCTTGCTCATGCACCCTGGTAAGCCCTTCCCTCCTTGTACTCCTCTTCCTCCTCTTCCTCCTCTTTGTCCTCTTTGTCCTCTTCCTCCTCTCCCTTCCCCTGCAATTGATTGCAATTGATTGTTGGATAAATTTGCAATCAATTTGCAATTGATTTGCAATCAATTTGCAATTGATTTGCAATCAATTTGCAATTGATTTGCAATCAATTTGCAATTGATTTGCAATCAATTTGCAATTGATTTGCAATCAATTTGCAATTGATTTGCAATCAATTTGCAATTGATTTGCAATCAATTTGCAATTGATTTGCAATCAATTTGCAATTGATTTGCAATCAATTTGCAATTGATTTGCAATCAATTTGCAATTGATTTGCAATCAATTTGCAATTGATTTGCAATCAATTTGCAATTGATTTGCAATCAATTTGCAATTGATTTGCAATCAATTTGCAATTGATTTGCAATCAATTTGCAATTGATTTGCAATCAATTTGCAATTGATTTGCAATCAATTTGCAATTGATTTGCAATCAATTTGCAATTGATTTGCAATCAATTTGCAATTGATTTGCAATCAATTTGCAATTGATTTGCAATCAATTTGCAATCAATTTGCAATTGATTTGCAATCAATTTGCAATCAATTTGCAATCAATTTGCAATTGATTTGCAATCAATTTGCAATTGATTTGCAATCAATTTGCAATTGATTTGCAATCAATTGCAAATTGATTGCAAATTGATTGCAAATTGATTGCAAATCAATTGCAAATTGATTGCAAATTGATTGCAAATCAATTGCAAATTGATTGCAAATCAATTGCAAATTGATTGCAAATCAATTGCAAATTGATTGCAAATCAATTGCAAATTGATTGCAAATCAATTGCAAATTGATTGCAAATCAATTGCAAATTGATTGCAAATCAATTGCAAATTGATTGCAAATCAATTGCAAATTGATTGCAAATCAATTGCAAATTGATTGCAAATCAATTGCAAATTGATTGCAAATCAATTGCAAATCAATTGCAAATTGATTGCAAATTGATTGCAAATCAATTGCAAATTGATTTGCAATCAATTTGCAATTGATTTGCAATCAATTTGCAATTGATTTGCAATCAATTTGCAATTGATTTGCAATCAATTTGCAATTGATTTGCAATCAATTTGCAATTGATTTGCAATCAATTTGCAATTGATTTGCAATCAATTTGCAATCAATTTGCAATTGATTTGCAATCAATTTGCAATCAATTTGCAATCAATTTGCAATTGATTTGCAATCAATTTGCAATTGATTTGCAATCAATTTGCAATTGATTTGCAATCAATTTGCAATTGATTTGCAATCAATTTGCAATTGATTTGCAATCAATTTGCAATTGATTTGCAATCAATTTGCAATTGATTTGCAATCAATTTGCAATTGATTTGCAATCAATTTGCAATTGATTTGCAATCAATTTGCAATTGATTTGCAATCAATTTGCAATTGATTTGCAATCAATTTGCAATTGATTTGCAATCAATTTGCAATTGATTTGCAATCAATTTGCAATTGATTTGCAATCAATTTGCAATTGATTTGCAATCAATTTGCAATTGATTTGCAATCAATTTGCAATTGATTTGCAATCAATTTGCAATTGATTTGCAATCAATTTGCAATTGATTTGCAATCAATTTGCAATTGATTTGCAATCAATTTGCAATTGATTTGCAATCAATTTGCAATTGATTTGCAATCAATTTGCAATTGATTTGCAATCAATTTGCAATTGATTTGCAATCAATTTGCAATTGATTTGCAATCAATTTGCAATTGATTTGCAATCAATTTGCAATTGATTTGCAATCAATTTGCAATTGATTTGCAATCAATTTGCAATTGATTTGCAATCAATTTGCAATTGATTTGCAATCAATTTGCAATTGATTTGCAATTGATTTGCAATCAATTTGCAATTGATTTGCAATCAATTTGCAATTGATTTGCAATCAATTTGCAATTGATTTGCAATCAATTTGCAATTGATTTGCAATCAATTTGCAATTGATTTGCAATCAATTTGCAATTGATTTGCAATCACTTTGCAATTGATTTGCAATCACTTTGCAATTGATTTGCAATCACTTTGCAATTGATTTGCAATCACTTTGCAATTGATTTGCAATCAATTTGCAATTGATTTGCAATCACTTTTTTTTTTGGGGGGGGGGTTCAGCTTTGACTGGTATTGTGTTTGATTTTTTCAATTGCCACTCTCTCATTTCTATAATCAAATTTTTCCCATTGAATAAACTTTCTGAGCAAGAAATTAATGAAACCAACTTGATCACAACATTCCTTCACCAATCAAAAAAGTTTTTCAACACAGTTGGTCCCTCACAATCTTGGGGTGGGAAAATTTGGGCAATTGGATGGTGAAAATTGATCCAACCTTCTGAGCTTTCCGGATGGTATTTGAAGACAGCAACTATTTAATCTTCCCCCCAGGATTTTAAAATTTTGAACCTTAGTTCTGACAAGGTATTGCAAATTCTAGGTCAAATGTTCCAAAAATTAGCCAGACTGGCATAAAATTCCAACAGAGAAACCAAACTGTTAAACAAAATCCCCTCTTTCTCTTCATTGGAATATGTATCCCTGCTCACTCCTTTTGACTGCGCCCCTCACATCACCTTCACCTTCAACTTTTTCTAAAGCCCTCCACATATTGAGAAAGGGGATGTCTCATGCTGTTCCTTTTTAATTGTTGTTACAACAAAAAAAATCCAATGGAAAACTTATCAACAACAAGGACACATATCAAGTATCTGATGGCAAATTTGTCTTTCCTGACATGGGATTTGGAATTTATTTCAAATAAAAAGTTATTGTAAAAATGGCTTGGGCAGCAAACAAGTACAAGCACTGTAATTTTCCTGCTTTTGACACTTCCACCCATACTAGGATTGCCATGTCTTTTCAAATTAACAAGACCACTCTAAACACTTGCCAAGACTTGAAAAGTGGTCACATATATTCAAGACCAAAAAATGTAAATAAAAATAAAAAATGTTTTTTCATTGACAGGGTTAAAAAAGGGCTCAAACATTTTTGTATTTGAAAATATTTTTTTTGTTTTTATTTTTAAAATTTTTATCAAAGAAAAAATTTTACAAGCCAAGCAATTGAGTAATTTCTTTTATTTAATCCACAGTTCTACTGCTGCCAATACAGGCCATGGCTACAGATAACCTATCTTTTATTTCTTTAGCTAGCCTTTCCCTCTCCTTTTCCAGTAGATCTAGCTTTTGATCCTTCTCCTTTTCCTCTTTTTGAAACTCCAGCTCAGCCTTTTCCATTTGCCACTCAGCATCCAACTTTTTTTGTTGAGAAAAACTCTCAGAATTTTTCTTTTGAAAATCCACAGCCACTTGATGATCCCACTTCTCCTTTTAAAATTGAAGTTTTTTGGATTCAATTTGCAATTTCACTGTTCTTTGGAGGCGGGGAATAGCAATGAGCTTGATTTTGAAAGCAAGGAGAATTGATCAATGCACTGACTTGAAACTGACTTCTCCATGATATCATCAAAGCCAGAAAAACTTTAAGTGTTTCTCCTCTTTTGAAAACTATTGGGGTTGATTTTGATTGAATTGGAGGCCTTTTGCTTTCCCTTTGCCAAGGAGGTTTGTGTGAGAAGGGTGTGACTCTCATTGAAAGGGGATGTGGGAGGCCCCATTGGCTTGAGTTTTTGGCATTCAGGAACAGATGAGCCTGTTTTTTTACAATCTAAATCAGTCAGGATTAACCAGAAAGAAGGGAAAAGAACATTGTTCCTTACTTGACCAGATTTTGATGGCAATGGTGATACAAGAATAATGTCCTCCTCATTGGACAAGGTGTTGAGGTCTTCCACTCCAGGAAGAGAGCACTCCATGGAAGGAAGTGAGGGCTCCAAGGAAGGGTGTGTCAATGCTGATTTAGACATGATCAGAGCTGGTTGTATTGGAATATTCTCCTCCACATCTGATTGGGACCACTCATAGTTTTTGGTTGGATCATCATTGCTAGGCTGAGAATCCACAGCCAAGTCCTCAGTGTCAACCAAATTGAATTTTTGGGCATAAAAAGCAGCTAAAGGGATGATATTGGCCTTATCTCCAAAGATTTCATCCATTTGAACATAGAAAGGACAAATTGAGTCCAACTTATTAACCACCAAGGTGATTACTATGGCTTTATCAGAGTTGGTGATGCCAAAGCCAGTGGAGATTGACATTGAGTGGTCCCTTTTGTACTTGGATAAATATTTCTTGAATTGCTCCCACATCTGTTTGGATGAAAGATCCAGCCTGCATTTGGTTTTAATTTTGAATTCATTGGCCATAAGGAGATAACCATTAACCTTAGATGATGGAGGTTGGCCAACTCCTGTTTCATTTTCCAATCCAAAGCAAGGATTGCAGTTGGATTTAATTTTGAGCAAGTATACCAGGATGATGTGATTGGCTCTTTTGAGCTGACTGGAACCTTTGGAAGCTGACGGGGGGGATTGTTGGATGCTGATTTCCTGGGGGATGTTTGCTTTTGTTGAGTGGACTTGCAGGGGGAGTTTTTCTGAGGGGCCATTTAAATAGAGTTAGAGGGATAAGGGGATGAAGCAATCAAGTGATGAAGCAATGTGATGAAGCAACAAATGAAAGTTAGGATGTGATTAAAGGGGGGATGAAGTGATGAAGCAATGAAGCAATGAAGGTATGAAGTGATGAAGCAATTAGAGTGATGAATGGATCAAGTGATGAAGAGATGAGAGTGATGAAGCAATGAGAGGATGGATTTTATGAAAGCAAGAGTGTGATGAGAGTGATGAAGTGAGGTGAGAGAAATGAAGTGATGGGGGGATGAAAGTGATGAAGCAAAGAGGATATAAATAGATGAGAGTGATGAAGTGATGAGAGCAATGAAAATAAAATTTTTCAGATGAGGTTGGAGGTACAATTTTTCAAATGAGGTTGGAGGGGAAACAAGGGGTGAGGTTGTGGAATGGCATGTGGTTGAGGAAGTGAAAGCCTTTAAATACTTTGTTTGAATGGAACCATTTATTTTGAGGTAACTTTGACACGTCTGATGTGAAATAAGTGGGTTTTTTTGATTTTTAATGGCAGGTTTGAAATTGCCAATTTGGGTTGGAACCTGCCATTAAAAAATGGTGGGTTTGCTTAACTTTGATATGCCCTATTTTTATGGTTTTTGAGAACAATAAGTGCATATTACTATCTATATATCTATGTTGTTGGAAATGTTAATTATTTGATATTTTAACTTGTTAAATCCATGATAATTTGATTTATGCTGTTTTATATAAACTATGTTCTTAAACTTCCTCCCCAACAACCATACCAATTTTCACTAGCCATCCGCCAAAAAAGAAAATCCAAGAAAACCAACAGGGTCATTGCAATGGAAAAACAGAATAAAGGAAAAAAATGCAAGTGTCTGCAAGATGAACAACTCCAAGGAAACCTCATCAAAAGTACTGTAAGAGAAACAGAGGCAATCAAAAATTAGTATTGGATTGATCATCAAAAAACCGGGTTCTGCTGGCCAGGAGAGAGACAAAGACTCATGGGGGGTGTATGAATCTTTGTGCCACCACACACTACCCCCCTGTTACTTGCCAAAATTTATGCTCCAAGAGCCCCACAGTGCAAGCAAAGGACTCTACTTTGTGCCATCCCAAAGCCTTCATGAAGAAATCCCCCAGTTTTTCCATTGGATAACCCAGTCCACACAGACCTTCTTACAAAAAATCAGTTTATTAATTGTATGAAATTCCCACTTGACGTTTTGGTGATGATTCCAGATGGCACATTCACTGCTGATGTTGATGGACAAATTTTTTTCCAAGAGGAGAACAGGCGGGTTCAGAGAGAATAGAGAGCCAAGTAAGGAGGAGATCCACATGGTGTCCTTGGATGAAAATGATAAGGCCATGTATTTGTCCTGGCAGGTAGACTTTGCCACACACATCTGCCTCTTAGAGGCCCATGAGATGGGACAATTCCACAGCATGGTGATAAAACAATGCACAGAATGCACGCCCTTGCCACCCCAATTTTCATTGGTAAAAGTCCAGGGACAGTTGGGTAGGGCAGTGCCCGCAGCTATAATGGGCAAGGAGTATGCAGCGGTATGACGGAGGTAGGAAATGAGGTGTTTCAGCGCCTTCCAATGATAAAGTCCTGGGATCATCAAGAAACTGGCCAGAAAATTTACAGCAAAAGCAATGTCAGGCCAAGTAGCAGTTGAAAAATATAGGATTGCCCCTATCCAAGCCATATAGTCTAGATCCATCACCAGGCTGGGGTTTTACTGAAGATATCCAGAGACCAGAGGCTCCCTGGCACCTATTGGGGAGGGGGAGAGGCCAATAATCTTGGCAATCAGAATTGGCTGATCCAGAAAAAAACCACCATAAACCTTCCTGACCCTGAGACCAACAATGCTCACCAGCTGAGGGTCCCATTTCAAATCAAAAAAATTCAACAGCTTCCCCCATAAGGAGGCTAGGAAGGTGACAGAAGATGCCGTAAACACACCATTGTCAACATGAATCCAAAGGAATGACTTTCCATCAGGACCATTGTAGGTATAGGCTGATTGGTCTTCAAGGCTTGATCAATAACCAATCCAACGCAGGCGTTCCTTCAGATACATCCACCAGCAGCAGCCAGCCTGTTTTGTACTGTAAAGCGCCTTCTTCAGCTGCAGAAAATGTCCTGGGGGTACAATCAAGCCTTGTGGGGGTTGCATGTAAACAATGTGATCAACTTGTGAATTCAAGAAAGCACTCTTGACATTGAACAATGCAACCGGCCATAGAAAATAGGGAGCAAAGGCTGGAGAATGTTGGGGTGGGGGCAAAAGTCCCTTTTAAATTCCCACTGTCCACCTGCTTGAAACCTTGAGCCACAATACGGGACTTACAGCTCAAAACCTCCCCATCCTGTCTCATTTTGAGCACGTAAATGTATCTGCAACCCAGTACCTCCATGGATGGGTCCCTTTTTACAAAATCCCAGACATTGAGGTCTTCCATCATCTGCAGTTACTCCCTGTTTGCCAGGTCCCACTGGGGCCAGTCTGATCACCCTTTTGCACTGGGGTAGCTGGTAGGAGCATCCAAGAAGTGATGTGATCCAGCCGCAATGGCACTAATCACAGCATCCTGTATCTCCATCTCCTTCAGAAGGGCAAAATTGCCCAGCTCCTTGACAGCAATCACATCAGCCAAAGCATTAATCAAGGTAGAGGTGTTAAAGCTGAAAGGAATGTCATTCTAATCAAAAACAACCAAGGCCACCCTCACAAACTTGTTAGACCAAGGTTCCCAGAGGAGCCAGCCATGCAAATTGTTGGAGAGCCCAACACGGGCCAAAGCGTGAGCTTGCAGCGTGAATTTCTTGGAGTGAAGTGGATTGTGTAAGTATGCCCTGCATCCAAAGACCCTGATCATTGTCCCATAGGGGGCCTTGAAAAACAACAGCTTTTGAGGGGTCACAGTAGTGTCAGCATGGATCAGTCTGTTATAAATAAAGGATGCTTTCTGGAAGGCCAAGTCCCATAAAGTAACAGGTACCCTTGCATGTATCAAGAATTTTCTGGCCATATCCAAAAGAGTCCGATTGGTCCTCTTCACATTGGCATTTTGATGGTGCTTGTAGGGTACGCTGAGCTCATTTTTTTTGTTTGCCTCCTTCAGAGAAGAGTTGAACTCCTTTGACGTGAATTCTCCTCCATTATCCAACTGCAGAAATTTCACTTTGTAACCCAAGTCCCTCTCAAAAGACAGGATGATCTCCTGGAGCCTCACTGCAGCCAGTTTCTTACTAGAAATACAAACAGCATGGAAATACCGGGAAAAAGGTCAACAAAAACTAGCCCAAACATGCTGCCATCCATACCAGTGGGAAATGGCTCAACAAGGTCTACCGCAACAACATTTCCAGTGGCAGAGAACCGCCCCCTTGATTCCAAGGTGACTGGCTGGTGGGTGCTTTTTGCTAACAAACACAAAGGGCATGGCAGATTTGCTTGGAGAAGGCATTTCTCAGGGAATCCAGAGACTTGCATATGTGTAATAGTGTTATTGAGGCTCTGGATGCTCACATGGCCAAGAAAAAAGTGCCACAGCTTAGATTCAATGGAGAACAGCTTTGCATTGCTAGATTGAGAACCAAAACATAGCAGAGGGAGAAACCAATGTTTTTCATGCTTGGCACAGTGAAACACAAAATTATCTTGGTGTAGGTGATAGGAACTTCCAGAGAAAGAAGCCTGTCCATCCAAATCATCAAACAGTCAAACAGAAATGACAGAACTGGATATCTTTGTCAAATAAAGGACATTGGAGAGTTTCAAGTCACCAAATGGAGTTGGAAGAACAGAATCTCCTATTCAATCTGCCCTGGATTTCTCTGCTGAAGCCACAGAGATGATGAAGTCAACCAGCCGCACATTGGTGCAGAGAGAGCAGCCAGAAATTACATGGTGTGTGGCACCACTGTTGATGAGCACCTCCTCCATATTCAAAGGGGCAAAAGATAGCTCCTGCACAGCCACCTTCTGGGTGATTAGCCCTCCAGAAAGGGTGGTTTATTTCTGCAGTTTCCAGGAAGGATTATCCAGGGGCGGTAAGTTTGAATTCAATCTGGGACAGTTGGAGGCCCAGTGTCCCCACTCCCAACACACATTACACGGGAATTCCGCAATCAAACATTGCTTCTCCAAGGGATCCGGAGTGCCTGTCCCCACAGGATCATTTATCTGGGCAGGGGTTGGCCATGTTGACACATTCTGCTTTCCCAAGTACTTGCCATATCAAGCCTTCTTCCTTGGCATGGATGAGAAAGCCATGGTGGTAGGCACCTGGTTCCCCCCAAGAGCATGGAACATTAAGGTGGTAAGTCTGTTGAGGGTGAACCCCCACAGCCTGGCTTCCAGGTCTAGCAGGTGATTGTTCATCAAAAAATGATGTCCCTCCAAAGCCAACTAGTCAGCCAACAGTGTGTTGATGGCTGCTGACTTGGAGAGAATCAAAGACCAAGTTGTTTGCAAGAAACAATTCTTGAGTCACATGTATGCCGCATAGTCCCCCATTACCATAATCAAGGATCTCAAAAGAGGATAAATGGAGTATTAAATAAGTAGGAAGACACCGGTGGATGTTGCCACATCAAAAGCTGACCGGTCCATGGAAATGTAGTTGGTTGTCATTGTTGTCTGGCCAACCACTTCAGGCAACACTGCGGACCAGGCTGGATAGTTTCTACCATCAACAAGGAGAACACCATGGATATATTTAGCCTTTTGGATCCAGCAAAGGTGGTCCTGTACCATGGATGAGGATGCTGGTGACACAAGAAAGAATTTTTCCAGCATTATGAGGACAAGGTTACTATCCAGAGAGGCCAGTTGGTCCTCAGTGCTCAAGATTTCCGCAGGTTTTGCTTCAGTAGGGTTATCCCCAGTGGCCAGAAGCAATCCATCACTGGTGGCGGAAGGGCCCACATGATGGAAAGGCTCCATGGCAGGCATTGATTGGTTGCCTTGAATGGTCCAGGGGCTATGGAAGTCAGAGGACAAGTCAGAATAGAAGGAGGATAAGGCCAAGGACAGTGATGAATTCCAGGAAGGCTGAGAGGAAGGTTTCCATGCACTCCGCTGCCTGGAAGAAAGTTTGGATTGTTCGGGCTCCAAATTAGGAGGATTAAACATAAAGTTATAGTTCTAGTTGGTAGCCACAGAGAATTCTGGGGGTATAGTAGAAATTGGAGAAGAATTAGGTTTGTCTCAATAAACCACACAGTGGTGATAGGATTTCAAGATAAAAATTATTCAGAGAATTGTGATTATCATACTTTGCACAGGCTCATAAACTTTTAACAAGATATAAATTCCCCCAGGGGAAGAATTGAATTATTTCTAGGTTGGAGGCATGATTTATACATATTTTAAATACATATTTTTATGGTTGTTGAGAACAATAAGTTCATATTACTATTTATATATCTATGTTGTTGGAAATGTTGATTATTTGATATTTTAACTCATTAAATCCATGGTGATTTGATTTATGCTGTTTTATATCAATTATTTTCTTAAACCCCCCCCCCCAAAAAAAAATAAATCAATCAATCAATAAACACCACCAAATTCCTGCGGTGTCAACCACATGACAAAAGGTGTGGAGGACCCAGTCTATGGGGCACTTTAAACTGACAAGCATGTCAGCCAATCAAAAAGAAAAGAGGTGCAGGGAATCGCGCTGAGATACCCTGGCTTTTGCAATTTGGACCAGGAAGCACCAGCAAACCTCAAGATGGGAAGAACCAGTACTACTGGACACACACCTAGTGGAGCATGTGAGCCTGTACTGAATAAAGAGAAGTGCAGAGAATGAATATACCAATAATTCAAGCTTATGGAGTAAAAGAATGAAAGCATAAAATGAAACCAATTCTATCACTATTGAGTGAATAAGCTCCCTGATCCTTCAGGTAATTGATCTTTGAAAAAAAACTCAAACTTTCCTAAAAAACCACACCATATTTCCAACACAATTGAATACTTTTATACTCTTCTGATTTTTCTCTTCATTATGAAAGATAAAGTTGACCTCAAAATCAGAAGTAATGACTTGGATAGAAAGTATTTGTCATGATGGAGTGTAATTTAGTTGAGATTTGCTGAAATTTTGACAACCACTTTAAATATCCTTGGACCTTATTATAAGGGTGATACCCTGGGTAGGAGAAAAAGTTATTCTTGGGCCACTTTATGAGCCAGGTGAACCCACTAAGTTTATGAATTACATCAAGTTTACTGGATTCCTGCCCCTTCCAAGTTGCATCACAATTTATTCAACAGTAAAAATACAAGAAAATGGTCAAATGGTAGTTCATAGATGTGGTTTCCAGGAATAAAATCACTTTTTTTAATCTTTCAGCTCCTCTGCATACCAAAAAATAATTGTGAACCCATATAATTGATCTTGTTTATAGGAAATAAACACTGTTAAGATAAAAAATATGATTATTTTAGTTTGTCTCAATCTTATCTCTCATACTAGGGTTTTTTTATCAAGCATGCATGCTTTTGGGCTTCAATGATATAAATATAAATCTATCTGGAAATTATATTTGGGAAAATTTTAAATTTGAAACCTCACAACCCTGTTAGAACTTGAGAATCTCAGGCATGGACCAACTCATTAAATCAATAAATCCACTCCCCGTCAATCCAGCATGCCACATACTTCATGACTGGTAAAAACCTCAGCCTCTGCTCAGACATTATGACATCATAAGAGCACAGACAATACCAACTGAGACCACAGCAATGTATGACAAACAAATGCCCCTGTTTCTATGAACTATTGTGTACTTAAGGGAAATGGTGCACACACAGTAGTGATTCCCCCATTGCTTCTAAAAATCACCATGGGGGAATTACTATTGTAAGTCAACGTCACCTGAGCCCTATGTGTTGCATAACCTACTAACCTTAGTCTCCATTGCCTGTGTTTGTGTTTACACACAATGTAGATAGGTGACCTTATCCTTGAAGCAGTCCAATCTAGTTGAGAACTTAGATTGTTGCCTTCCCTTTTTTTTCCAGCTTTCAGTTGTGATTCATAAAAAAAATTCAGTGCAATTAATTGCTTCTAACAATCACCATGGGGGAATCACTATATAGTGATTCCTATAATATATTATAGGTGCCCTTATCCTTGAAGCAGTCTGATCTAGTTGAGAACTTAGATTTCAACCTTCCCTTATTTTTTTCAGGTTTACCCTTATCCTTGAAGCGGTACAATCTAGTTGAGAAATTAAATTGCTGCCTTCCCTTATTTTTTTCACTGTTCCCATCCTTAAATTCCTATGGTAGTGAGAGAAAACAATCCCACCAACCATTTCTCCAGTCAACCAATCCCCAGTCTCCAGCCCTGCCCCCAATGCCTCCACCAGTAATGTCCACAATTCCTTTCAACCCTGCCTTTACAACTCAGCAATTCCATTGGAAACCCAAAATTGAATCCTCCATCCCTGACCCCAAACTCACCAAGAAATAACTGCAAGTCAACCAAGAAATACTCAATATATTATCTAAAGTTAACATCTCTAACAAGCTCACTGACCTTAAATACTTTTCCTGGTCTCAAGCAATTGCCATCTCTTTGAGATCCATCAACCTTGAAAAAATATCACATTGGATTCACCTACCTCTGAGATATTCTCTCCCGTGTATCAAAATTCCATTAAAAGGCTTCTCAGCTCCTTGCAATTCATCAAAATAGATTTGTAAAATTTCTCTTGTCTCAACTCCAAAGCTCTATCTTCCCCAGAACTAGCCTCCTGAAAGAATCTTTCTGCAATCTAGTCCACCCTAAAGGATTTCCATACTAAACACACCAGAAGGAACCTATTTGACCTCAACAAACAACTAAACTCACTAAAGCAAGGACCAACTACAACCATAAGAGAGCACCTAGATAGGTTTGAAATGATTAAGTCCAAAATTTTACAAGCAGGAGGAGAAATTGACAAGGATTCTGGTTTGGTCTACACCCTACTCAAATCCATACACCCCAGATTCAACAGCAAAAAACAGTCCATCACCAGATTTGTAAATCCCTTAAGGTACAACAAGGTATTTGAAGAACTCCTTAAGACTCATAAATTTTCCCTTTTCCTGTCAGGCACCGCGGTAACTGAAGAAGCAAATGCCAGCAATCCAAAAATTGTCAAAAATGCACTAAAGACCAATGCTTTGGACCTCATCCCTTCAACCTATTTCACACCAAGAACAAGGCCAGCTGAAGGGCCTGGATAGAAAAGAAAATAATCCAGGTTCTATGGGGAGGAGACCTACCAGATTGGTTCAGATCCAAGCCCACACCCACCTCACAAGCAAATTTGGCTACTGTCCTTGAGTTCCCAGTGCCCGGCAAGCCAATCTGCTATGGTAAAAATGGAACAAGAGTAGACACAGTTATCTTTGACACCAGAGAAACCCAGCACATGTTTAATGATGTAGACGTTTTCAAACCAGAAACTCTTTGTGTCAAAAAATTAAGTCTCAAACTGAAACTAGCCAGGGGAGGAGTTACGTTGCCAGTCCAAGGAGTCAGAAGAGTAACAATTGAGGGCCACAAAAACCATAGAATGGTGTTTGAGAACGCCCTTTATGTGCCACAGCTGTCAAAGAATCTTATGGCGGGCTGTATTCTTCTTCAAGACAATATCAAAATAGCCAAATCAGGTGCTACTGTAGATTTGAAAGACCAAGATAATACTATACTTTGAGGAAGGATCTGTAATAAGCTGATGGAATTCAAAATTTTACCCAAGGTGAGAAAATTTCATGCACTTCAAACCAAATTTTGAATCAATGCTGAGAAAATGCACAATTAATTTGCCCACATCAACCCAGACTTCCAGAATTGGATTACCACGGCTGGAACACTTAAATTGTCTCCCATTAAACCTTTTTATTGTGATACTTGTAAAATTTCCAAAAACCATAGAGTTCCTCACAACAGAGATTAGAGACAAAGAAGTTGGCTGTTGGAAAGTTTTCACTTAGATCTAAGTGGGATCATCCATAAAGACTGTATCTATTCATATTATGTACTATTTACCAAAGATTTCACCCATTACTGCACAGGTTATCTGTTGTTATCTAAATCTAAGTACAACATTCTGGAATGAATTAAATTTTATATATCCAAATCTGAGCAGCAATCAAGAGCTAACTTATTGATCTAACCATAGATGGTGGAACTGAGTTTAAAAACACAGAGTTTGTCAGTCATGTCAAAACCCTTGGCATCACCACTTGAGTAACTTCTCCATACAAACCTGAACAAAATGGTGTTGAAAAAAAGGAGCAATTGCACAATTGTTGAGAGGGCCAGAGTCCTTATTATTCACAGCGGTTTTCCACCCAAGTTCTGGTGGAATGCCGTGCATATGGCCATCTACCTAACAAACCAAAAATTTTCCAATTCTACTCCAATCCAAAATTTAACCTCATTTGAACTCTGGTTCAAATATAAACCTTCAATCAATCAAATTTGAGTGTTTGGATGCAAAACACGTCTGTTGATGAGAAAAGCACTCAGAGAGACAAATTTGGCCAAGTGGCTGTTGAAAGTGTTTTAATAGGTTTTACTGAAGAAAATAGAAATAATTTTATCTATGTGCCTGAAGAAAACATAATAAAAATGTACTGTGATGTAACCTTTTTTAAAACCAATTCCCTTATATAAAAATAAACAGCAATGATCCACCAGAAGTTGTACTCCCAATATTCCCAACTGACCCAGTTGAACCAACTCCAACATCAATCTACTCTGATACAGCTCCCAACATCACTAAGTGCCTCATCCGCACATTAGTACTGCCACCTGCTCCACCCAACTCAACTTAAGACATTCCTAATCCCACAAAATTGACACCTGAAAATACTATCAATCCTGGCACCTTTCCCAGACCCTACACAAGACCTAGCAACCTACAAAAAATCCCCCCATAAACCATAAAAATCTCATCTATTTGTTGGCCAATTTATGTGCTCCAACTGAATTTATCTCCCTCATTCTCCAAAAAACCAATTCAGCATCTTATGGAAATGCAGCCCACAGAGACTATGCTCCCAACTGGTTCAAACTATTTGAAAAGGAAATTAACTTGATGAAGTTCCATGGTGTTCTTACCTTGGTAGATTGTCCAACTCACAAGAAAGTAATTCAAGGCAAATGGTTGTGTAAAGCTAAACAAGACACTAATGCCATATTTATAAAGATGAATTCCTGTTATTTGGCAAAAGGATGCCCCCAAATCGAGGAAGTAAACTACCACAAAAAATTCTCCCCTAATGGAAAGCCAAACTTTCTCAGATTACTTATTGCTATAGCTGCCAAAAATCAGTGGTAAATAAATCAAATGGACACATTCACAGCATTCCTAAACGCACCAATAGATGAAGAGATTTACCTTGAACAACCAGATGCATATGTTGAAGGAACCAACAAGGTATGGCGGATACATAAGGCCATATATGGCCTGAAAAAGTCCCCAAAACTGTGGAATGAAGATGTAAACTCCTTCCTCCTATCCATAGGCTTCACACAATCACCATGCAACACATGCCTCTACCTAAGAACTAAGGATCAAAAATACACTCTGGTGTATGTACACGTTGACAACACGGTCATCAATGGCAATGATATAGAAAACATCAAGCCCAAAATCAAAAGGAATTTGGAAATGGAAGAGCTAGGACAGGCAGAAAGAATTGTATGAATCCAACTAAAGAAAACTGTAAATCTGTACTCACTAAATCAAAATAATATGGCTTTTCAGTTCCTCAAAAACTTCAACCAAGGCAATTTAAAGACTGCGTCCACTCCTCTACCAGTCACAAACTCATATCTACTGGAATCCAATGAAGAAAACCATGAATTTAATTAGCTTAACCTTCCTTATTAGAGTGGGGTATGTTCCCTTCTCTACCTACCTCAGTGTACTCAACCGCATCTCAGCCACTCAATCAGAGTTCTTGCCAAATATATGGAAAAAATTTGATGAATTGCTGGAAGCCACTATGTCATGTCCTGCAATATCTCAAGGGAACTATGGACTATGGTATAGAATACACTGGGATAAATTAAAACAGAATGGGGAACCAGAGATATTACATACCCCATGGTCATGCAGACTCTGACTTGGCAGGGGAAAAAGCTACCAGACAATCCACAACAGGCTATGTGTTCACATTCATGAATGGGCACATAAACTGGGATCTAAGCTGCAACCTAAAATCTCATTATCTTCCACGGAAGAAGAATACAAGTCCACTTCTGAAGCTTGAAAAGAAGCTGTCTAGATTATTGAATCACTTAAGTTCCTACAGGTCCCATGCAACAGGCCCATCAACTTGTACTGTGAAAAATTAAGTGTCATACAACTCACATCAAAATCAGTGTTCCATGAAAGAAAAAAGCACATTTAAATTCATCATTGTTGGATAAGAGAACTGGTAAAGGCAAAGAAAATTATTTTAGAATATTGACCTAAGAAGCAAATGGTAGGCAACATTGTAACTAAAACTTTACACAAACAATCATTCAAAAACCTTTTTAACACATTAGGGCTGAAAAAGGTAATTGATTAAATAAGTTGAGGGGGGGGGTTAGAACTCAAGACTCTCAGGCATGTACAAACTAATTAAATAAATAGATCAACTCCCTGTCAATCCAGAGCGCCACCTAATTCATCAACAGTAAAAGCCTCAGCCTCTGATCAGAAACTATGACATCATGAGAGCACAGACAGTATCAAATGAGACCACATTCCTGTATGACAAATGAATGCCCCTGTTTCTATGAACTATTGTGTACTTAAGGGAGACGGTGCACTTACAGTAGTGATTCCCCCATTGCTTCTCAAAATCACCATGGGGGAATTCCTATTGTAAGTCAACCTCACCTGAGCCCTATGTGTTGCCTAAACTAACCTTAGTCTCCATTTCCTGTGTTTGTTGTTACGCACAATATAGATAGGTTCCCTTATCCTTGAAGCAGTCCAATATATTTGAGAACTTAGATTGCTGCCTTCCCTTATTTTTTTCAGGTGTCAGTTGTGATTCATAAAAAAAATTCAGTGCAATTAATTGCTTCTAACAATCACCATGGAGGAGTTACTATTATAGGTGCCCTTATCCTTGAAACGGTCTGATCTAGTTGAGAACTCAGATTGATGCCTTACCTTATTTTTTTCAGGTGTGCCCTTATCCTTGAAGCCATCCAATCTAGTTGAGAACTTAGATCTCTGCATTCCCTTATTTTTTTCAGCATGCAGTTGTGATTCATAAAAAAAATTCATTTCAATTAATTGCTTCTAACAATCACCATGGAGGAGTTACTATTATAGGTGCCCTTATCCTTGAAGCAGTCTGATATAGTTGAGAACTTAGATTGCCGCCTTCCCTTATTTTTTTCAGGTGTGCCCTTATCCTTGAAGCCATCCAATCTGGTTGAGAACTTAGATTGCTGCATTCCCTTATTTTTTTCAGCATGCCCATCCTCAAATTCACAAACCCCACTTTACAACCTGAAAAGGGTCACATGTTGTGACTTGAAACCCACTTTGGGTTGCAAACTTCCCCTGGCTACTCATTGCAGTCTTGAATGGATGTTTGCAACCTGTCTCAGTTGCAAACAGCCTCTCACAACACAATTTGGAGTTGTGAGTGGCCGTTTATAACCCGTTTGCAGAAAAAAAGAAATTAAATTTTTTCAAAAAAAAAGCATTGAAAAAAAAATAAATTGAAATTAATAAATATGAATAAAAATAAGGCCAAAAATAAATCAAAATAAATCAAAAATACTTAAAAATAAATAAAAATAAGTAAAAATCAATACATATTAATAAAAATAAGGCCAAAAATAAACAAAAGTGAAGAAAAATAAATTAAAAATAAATAAAAATAAGTAACATAAATAAAAATATACAGAAATAAGGTAAAAATAAATCAAAATAGAGAGTCTATGGAGCAGCCCTAAAGTAAAATTACAAAAAATACAAGATCAACTTGATAGACCCTAAAGTAAAACCATCAAAAAAAGCCAATTAAATTGACAAGCCCAAAAGTGAAAACACCAAAAAAAAGTACAACCTGTGTCAAGCTGATCTCATCACAACAATTAAAAATTCCCCTTATGATGGGATCATGCCAACAAAAGTTGAACTGACTTACAAATAAAATCTCATTCAAAACACTAATGATAATGATGTTAACCCAAAACCCTCAAGATAATGATGTTCAAAATGTGATAACCCTTTATACTAATAGAATTAAAAGATCAGCATCAGAACCAAAACCCAAATGATCAAATTAAAATGATGTCTATAAATTAAAATACAACTCAATTTAATGTTTGAGGTGATCAGACCAACAAGAGAATTTTTGGAAATCATGGAACATGGTTTGGAAACTATGGGTCAGATTGGAATCACATCTGCCTTAAGAACAAGCTGGACCCAATGGTTCTTATTAACACATTATATGAATATTGGGTCTGATGCTTCTTTTAAACCCATTCTCATGGGATTATAAGCGCAGAATTAATTCAATTAAATGAAAAATATTGGTCTTCCATAGGTATCTACTATTTTTTGAACCATATCTAACTTTGAAAGCCATTTGGAAGATGGAATATTTTCATTGATTTCATTAAAATCAAGCCTTTTTTCTATCTTTTCAACCTCTCCACTTCCACCAAGGATCTTAGCATAGAAAATCTTCTTTTTACTGAATTTTTGAAGAATTTCTTTTCTTACTTGAAATCATCCATGCTCATTATACCCAAGTGATTTAGGAATTACTCTAAATCCACAATTTCCATTACCAAATGGCTCCAAAACCTTGCCCAAGAACTTATGGAAGTTCTCAGGTATTTTATGGAGTTAATTCACTTCCTACAGTCAAAAATTAGTTAGCCAAAAGTTTAATCTCATCAAAGGAATCAACACTCACCAAATATGAGCTTCTGTTCAACTCCTCCATTTCTTCTGCTTCATCCTTTGGAAAGGAATCTGATTACAATGGCACCAACCCCAAAGAACTTTCAGTCTCTTCCAGTGAACTATGAAATTCAGATGGGTAGCCATCCTTTCACTACAGAAATAATTTTCCCATCAGTTCATTAAACCATGAAAATGAACATTTCTCAAAATAAAAGACTTAATATCTTTGGTATTTTTGGTCCCCTTTTAACCCTTTCTTCATTCTTGTCCTCTGAACTATGAGATTCATATAAACAGCCATCCTTGCACTGAAGGAATAATTTTCCCATCAGTTCATTAAACTATAAAAATGAACATTTCTCACTCAAAATAAAAGACTTACTTTCTTTTGTCTTTTTGGTCCCCTTATAACCCTTTTTTCACTCTTAATTGCTCTTTCAACATGTTTGAATTTTGAAAGTGCACAATGGGCTGCTTTCAATTTTGGTTGACCGTGGCTTCACCTGAACACCTTTGGCTCAAGCCTTGGCTTGGGAATCAAAGCAGCTGTATTCTTGAGCATTGACCTTAGAATCTCCAACCTAACTTCTTTATGTTTTTCCCTTTACATGGAATTCCACTTGTTAAACATTTGAGATCATTCATCAAGCCCTGGATCAAATTTCAAAAACCAGAGAATTAGCAATTTTTCAATCCAATAATTAATCTTTCAATTCAATAATTCATCTTTCAATCCAATAATTGGTACCCTTCCAAAAACCCTACTTACTTCATTGTAAGGGTCATAGTCTAACTGACACTGAGGATGAACATTCTCAGGCACAACAGGTCTTCTTCATGCTAGTATTTCACCTAAAACATGGGAACAAGGCAAGCCAATCTTTTTTGAATATGTCATGTAGCACACCTTTCCATCATGGTTACGCTTTAACTTCTCAAATTGTTCCTCAATGAGTTTCATTGCCTCAATTGACAATTTGTCACCCAAAGGGAAAATTTCTGTTTTAAGACCTGTTCCCAACTTTATTTGAGAGTTTTTTGGTGCTGCATGGACTGATTGGATTTTAATTTCAAAAGTTCCTTCAAGGTGTTTCCACACATCCAAAATTTTCCCCAAAGATCCCACTAGTAATTATTTGAAAGTGGAATGGGCCCCTTCTACCTGAGAGCTAGTTTTATTTCCAAAGTATGGGTAGACACAAGTCCAAGCCATTACAAACGTCTCTTTGATAGGGAAAATATTCTTTTTCATATACTCAATTAAATCCTTGTGGTATTTCAAGAAAAACTGTATAAAACTTTCAAAGTAAGCACTCCCAGCAGAGATCAATAGAAGAAGCAATAAATTGGAATACTCTGAGTTTGGCATCATTTACTTCTGCCTCCCCCTCGTTTTTAGAGGCCCCATACTTGGCCCAAAGAGTCATGAACATTTGAAATTCTTCATTTTCATTACTGAAGTGAACTTTATAGTTTGTTTGAATGTTTTTGGACAAGTTCCAGGAGCACCACTGTCTGGATGGATCAGGGAAACTGTTTTTAATAGCAGGAATAAGAGCTTTTTCACGGTCCATCACCAAGATTTTTTGAAGACTCTTGGGATCATATTTCAACTCCCTTAAGCATTCAATTCCTAACTGTAGAAATCATAAATTTCTTTTGTTATAAAAACAAAAGCCTTTGTAAAAGTCTTTATGTTGGCAGTCATTCCTACATTTTGTACCTATTTGGTTTATAGGTACAATCCAATCCAACAATGCAACATGATGGAGTTTTTTTCAAATTTTTATAGACTTGGGATGAGCCAAGAAAAGGGCCTCTAAGTGACCCTGTCCACCAAATTTTGACCTGGAAACCCACTGGGATTCCTGGGACATTTCCATTAGAAAATCCATAACACTTTTCCCATGAAGTTCTGCAAGCTTTAAATTTATTCTAAACCATCAATATTGCTGAATTTCCTTTTAATTTTCACTTTATTGAGCCCATCTTTCAAGCCTTCCCTAAGTAAATCTAATGCTTGACCAGATATTCTCCTCAGTTGAGGATGCACTGAAGGAATTTCAGATGTTTGATGATTGTGTAGGATATTTCTAATTGAGATATTCCGCGTGGGATCTGCTACTTTCCTACTTGCATGGATCATGAATTGACACCCAAACTTCCTAGTGTCAGTTTGCCTTTGACATTTGGTGAGGTATGGCCCTTCATAAATCCCAAATCTGTCACTTGCTAGATCCATTTATTTGCCTTTACTTGAATTGAAATTTTTCAATGCATAGTGATGCATGGCTGCCCATTTCTGAAAATAAATCTTAGCTTCTTTCCTACTAGCAAAGGCTATCACAGGAGGAGGGTCAAGCAGTTATGGAACCCCTTATTTACATCAGTATTTGTGAAGCCAAATCCTTCTCAGTGCAATGAAATATGAAATGTGACCCACCACCTTTGGTAAATTCAAGTTGTGACAGAACATCATTTTCCTGTTGTGAAGAAACATCTTTTTCCTCAATTTTAACTCTGGATGAGGATGTAATTGGGGCTTCCAATGTTTTCTTTTCCAAATCCCTACCCAAATCCCTGAATTCCACCAAAAATTTCTTAAGTACACTTTTAATTGAGTCCTTTAATGTAGCCTTGTATAATATGGGAGGGCTTGGGCTTTCCACTGTTCCCATAAAACAAAAAAATCGATGGTAATTTAGTATTCCATGCAATTTTGAATCCAAAAACTCCAAATTTTTGCTCCATTTTGGGTTGAGAAAAATTATTTTTGAGAAAAATTAATTTATGCAATGGGAATGTGTTGTGTGTTTACATGGTTTGTGTCAAGACTTTTTGCCAATAGGCAGAATTTTTGATTTCCAAGTTTCTTTTTGTGATCCAACAGTCCCAAATAGTATGCCAGATCCTCAAATTTGGGTTGAAAGCAATCAAATCTGGTCCAGGGGCGCCTAGGTACCCAAAGTACCCCCTCAAATTGCCCATTTGGGGGTAAATTATCCCAAATGGTCCAGGAAAACAGGCACAACCCCTGATTGAAACTTGCCCATCCCCCAGGGGGTTGCAAACCCATTGTTGCAAACCAAAAAAGGTTGCGACTAACCAATGTCAACTTGAAATTTGCTGCAAACAGGGGTTTGCAACCCCCCAGGGGATGCGCAAGTTGCAAGCGACTTGGCTTGCTCCTTTTTGGGCCCTGATTTGCCATTTGCAACACATATGGGTTGTGAACGGCAATTCACGCCTGCATGAAACCCTGAGGTTGTGAATTGAAAATCTGCCTTATATTTTCTATAATGCCATCCATTTTTTAAAAAATTTGCTCCTGTGCTTTGATTTGAGCCCTTGATGTTCTTCCAAATGATTCATTGTATTATTCAACCATTGATCAAGACACCGGGCAAGTAATGGATGCTACATACTACAGACCCATAGGCCTACAGATTAGTTCTAATTTTTAATTTCTAGACTTACCTTGTTTGTTTTTACTTACTTGTTAAGTTTCATTGTTCATTATATTCATTTTATTCTCTGTCTACAAAATATCTTCCATCAAACACAAGAAACCGCCACCAACTTGCAGGATGTCAAGAAGCATGTGACTTGCTGCATTAGCTGCTCTTACAACCCTTGGCCTTTGGCAGACTTCATTCCAACTGCTTCCTTGTGAAACTACTGTCTTCTTGACACTCAATACCATCCTCCTTTTCTGGAAATCACCAGATTTGATCAACAACCTTTTCAACCTCAGTTTAACTTGGGAGGATTGGCACAACAACCTGATGGCCAAGGAATTGGACCTCTGGGTAAGATTATGGGACACGTTTTCAACTCAAAATCAAGACTAAAAATCTTCCCTTGAACTCTATCAGTTACTAATAAACCTTGGGAGGATTTATATTTTATTCATTTCCTGTGCAGCCACTCTACTTATTCTTTTAATAGGCAATAATCTTGCCTGCATAGTTATTGATATTTTTTTTTAATCTCTGAATTCTATTTTTCTTTTACTTTAAGCTTACCACTTACAGTCTGCTATGGAATTTCAGCCATGTGTAATTTTTTCAACCCTCAATCTTCTTCACATTGTTAAAATCCAAAATGGATTTTTTGAGCTCAACCAAACACAGAAAAAATCACCAAAACACCTGGACCAGGGAGGAAGGCAACTTCAAGGCCTTGGAACTCAATTCTCTTATGGAATCTACTCCCCTCCTAACTGAAAAAAACTAATCAACCTAGAGAAAGAAAATGGAATGCTTATTCAAAATTCAAGGAATCCTTGATCTCATAAACTCAGTGGATCCTTACATGAAGGTTCCTGATAACAACAAAATGGTGGGCTACCTGATTTCTAAATTAGATCCTGGAATAACACCAATATCATGACCCAAAAGAACAAAGACTCCACAAAAGACACATGGCAAGCGGCAAGAGAAAATTGTGCTTCCAGTCAGGCTGCCAAAAGTGCTTGCATTTTTTTCAACTTTCTCCACTTGGGATTTGAACAAAAATGCATTGACAGATTTATTACTTCAGTAAGATCCCATCTTGGCAAACTAGAAAAAGTTGGGATAGACCTTCCCAACAACATCCTCAGCTACTTGACTCTTTTAAAACTGCCAGAATACCCAAAAAACATGCAATCTCAAATGATGCACTCAGGCAACAAAATTTCCATCACTCTTGTCCTCAAGCATCTGGTTCAAAACTAAAACAAGGTCCAATCTGAAAACTGTGAGACTCCAGAAAAAAACAGAACCATGTTCCACACCAATGCTCAGAAAGACTGAGACTACACTCAGTGAAAAAATGGCAGACACAACCCTGCTGTCAAATCTCACCAAGCTTTGGCATGTTGGGCTGAACAACCCAAACTAAAACCTGAAGATCCCCCCAGCAAAATTCAACAAGGAACCAAAAAGAAAAATCAGGTGGAATCCCACTAGTATTCCTTTTTCTGCACCTTCAATCACTTGGAAAACATTCATCAAGATTGCTTCATCCTTGAAAGCAGATGCTCAATTCATATGTTCCACAATCCAATACAATTAATCACCCTAATGGAAAAAGATGGGGAGGGGTCTATCAAGAAAGGAAAAAGAGGAGAATGCTGGGATATCAGGGGAATTGGCACCACCAATATTATCTGCAATGGAAAAACTATGCATTTAGAAAACACAGCTTGGGTCCCCAACACCACCATTAATCTTGTTTTTGTATGTTCTCTATTACTAAAGGGTTTCTCACTTAGAGCTTACACTCTTACCAAGTTTCCAGTATTCTCTCTCCACTGGAGAGGGCAGAAAATCATGTCTTGCAGCATAGAAAAAAATCTCTTAATGCACCAGGTCAACCCCGCCTCTGAGAATTTGGCCAGAGTTCAAGCAACACCTCCTCTTGGTAGGGACCTCACCTGTTACCTATCTCTCCCCAAACTGAACCAGATCCATCTAAAAGTTGGCCACATAAGCATTGAAAGAATCAAAAAAAAACCTGGGACGTTCAAATTTCCACAAGATAAACAACTCCTTTGAATGCCTGGCCTGCCAAAAGTGCAGGATTGGTTGATCTCCTTTTTCTCAAAAACAAGAACCAGCTACAAGAGTTTCTGGTTGATTAAATCTTGATCTTATGGGTCCACTGAATCTGACTAGCAAAGCTGGTATGCAATAAACCTTAACAATTGCTGACAACAAATCTGGATACCTCTCAGCTTTCCATTTTCCTTCAAAAGACGCAGCCGTAAATATCATCAATTTTTTTATCAAAAAAAAGGCAAAGAATTTAAAGCAATAACCCTCTGAAGTATTTTTAGATGGAGGAGGAGAAATTTTAAATGACTCACTCTCATCCTACTTCAAAGCCAAGTAAATAAACCATCTAATCAGAAAACCAAATTACTCTAAACAAAAAAGGAAGCCCAAAAGGTTCAACAGAACCATAATGTATTCACTGCGGTCAGTATTCATCCCAACCAACATACCCAAGAACTTCTGGCATGTTGTAATCCAAGCCTGCTGTGTAGCCCCCAACCAAATCCCAGAAGTAAAAAGGTGTGCAGTCTCCCTGAAAAATGCTACATGGAAAGGAACTCCCTGACAACTACCTCAAGCCTATAGGTGCTGTAGTTGTGTACCGCATCAACAAAAACAACATCAAGTCAAAACTCAGCAAGAAGGGCAAGGAAAGCCTATTCATTGGTTATGTTCCGCGGTTCCTCTCCTACAAGATCCTCACCAAATCAGGAAAGATCATCAAAACCAAACCAAGCATTTCAAGTTTCTTAATCTGCAACCCAGCTGTACCAATTCTCATCTAGACAACAATATCAATTCCCAGGCACCCACCAGAATACCAGAAAGGAATGTCCTTTCTCCCACCTCTGGAATTAGTGAAGAATTGATAGAAGAGGCAAACAAAGCCAAGAAACCAGGAGTTCCCTCAAAAATAATTCTGGAAGACTCCAACTCTCAGCTTTTGGCCTTTGAATTCCAAGAGACTTTGAGGCCCAAACTCAGAGATTTTTCCAAAATCAAGGCACCCAAAAAATACAGCTACTACCACAACTCAGTTCCAAGAAACACTCATGAAGCACTCAAAATACCTGACTGGCTACCTCCTATTGACCACCAAGCTCAATAAAATCCAAGACCTCAGTTTCTGGGAAGACGCCAAAAAGTCCGAATTTGTCAATCCACATGAAACCACGTGGACCTTTTTCAGTAAGAAGGACTTTCAAAATGGATTTTCTATTTTAAAAGCCAGAGTATGTTTTAAGGGCTTCAACCAATGGTATGGCATTGATTACTTTGAAAAATTTGCTCTGACAGGAAAAATTGCCTCACTCCAAGCCTTACTCAGCTATTTGGTCAACAAAAAGCTCAAGATCCAGCAGTTTGATGTAAAGAGAGCTTTCCGCCATGCTCCTTTGGAAGAGAAAATCTACATCAAAACCTGAACCGGATCAAAAATAAAGAAAAAACACCTAAAATTAATCAAATCCCTATACGTCCTAAAACAGAATCGTCTCAACTGGTATGAAACACTCAGAAAATGGATCAAAGCTAACTGCTTTTTTGAAAGTGATAGAGGCCCATGTATCTACTTACACAAGGAAACCATAATGGCTCTATTCTTCTATGTAAATGGCTTGGTAGTATTAGGTGAAATTGATGGTTCCAAGTCCAAATTCTTGGCCCACTTGAAAGACTCTTCTGCCCATTATTTAGACACTCTACTGGGCATGAAATTCAAAACAGGTGAGGATTACCTAGCTCTTTCTCTTCCAAAGAATATTGAAAAATGTTTGGAAGAACTAAACTTACTCAACGCAAAATCCATGAACAACCCATGCACCTCTGGACTAAATCTACTCCTGGCCACCAATGAAGAAGAAGAGGACTTCAAACGCCTCAAAATGATTTATCAATCCCCTATTGGGGGACATAAATTCATAGCAACCCTTTCCAGACCCAAAATCAGCTATTCTGTGTCCAACCTGGCCCGCTTCTCAGAGAAGCCCAGACTACCCGCTGGAAGGAGGTCATCCACATATGGAGATAACTTCTCAAAAACATCAATTATCAACTAGTGTTCTGTGCAAAAACCACAGCCAACCACCTTCTCATCTACAGAAAAGCCACCCGGGGGGACAACCCAGACTTGCAACACTCCCAAATGGGTTTCATATGTATATTGAAAGGATTTCCCATCTACTCGACCAGTTGAAAACAAAGAAAAATCACTCATTCCTTAACTAAATGAGTTTGCAACGCTCTATCTGCAAGTCACCATGAGGGTAGGCGGCTACATAATTTGATCAAGAAAATAGGGAGAATGAAATCTAGTGAATCCCCCATCTATCTTATTGACCAAAAAGGCCTCAGTGAAAAAATCAAAATGTTTGGATTCAAATCACACGCAAATTACATCATCATAAAAATCAAGAGCCTCCAAAACAACTGGTAAGAAAAGCTAGTAAAGATCAAACTGATAAATGCGCAAGAGATTCTGGCTGATTTTTTGACAAAAAAAGCCAGCACCTTTTCAGTTGAAAGACTTTCTAAGTATGTTTCTTTCTGATATCATCTTGATTTTGAGTTGAGCCAGTGTGTTAAATTCCTAGACTTACCTTGGTTATGTTTCCTCACTTCAATTTGGTTGTGTTTGCTTACTTTTTAGGTTTCATTGTTCATTCTATTCATTTACTTCTCTGTCTACAAATAATCTTCCATCAATGGCAAGAACCAGTCACAGACTTGCTCGATGTCAAACAGTATGTCACTTGTCAGATTAGCCGCTCTCAGAACCCTTGGGCTTTGGCAGACTTCATTCCAACTTATTCCTTGTCAAACTACTGTCTTATCTCCACTCAATAACATCCTCCTTGTACAGCAATCATCAGATCTGATCACCAACCTTGTCAACATCAGTTCAACTTGGGGAATTGGCACAACAACCTGATCACCAAGGACTCTGACCTCTGGGTAAGAGTATGGGACATGTTCAACTCAACCTCAAACCTAAAAATCTTCTGCCAACCTCTATCAGTTACACATAAACCTGAAGAGTATTGATATTCTATTCATTTCCTGTGTAGCCACTCTACTTAGTTTTTAAATAGCCCCTAATCTTGCCTGTAAAGTTATTGCTACTGTTTGTTAATCTCTCAATTCTCGTGTTCTTTTCCATTGAGCTTACAACTTACAGTCTTCCATACAATTCTAGCCTGGTCTAGATTTTCCAACCCTTCATATTTTTGAAAATAATGGTTTTTTGGGGGCCTCAATGGTCCCCTATACCAATTACAGAAAAAGGGGTTAAAAAAACGTTTGAATTATATAAAGAGGAAAATTTGTCTTTTGGGAACTCATTGGGAGGAAAAAATATTGTAGGTGGTTTGAAAGGTCTCAGAGGGTGGCTATTGAGGTCAAAGTGAATCTTTGAAGAGTGAGAAATATTTCAGAAGTGTTTTGAATTGAGCTTTGGCAAGGGCTTTCAAATTTTTGTGATGGAAGGTGACCTGATTCTCATTTTTTTGTATGGACATGATGGGAGTTTTTCATTGAATACATTAGAATAACAATGGATTTTTATGGAAAGAGCAACATTTTCATTTCCAAATCCAGCATTTTGGACTCAGTCTTCAATTTTGAAATACACTATTGAATGGGCATGTGTATTTTGGAAATCTGCTATTTTGAATAGGATATTTCAAAGCAAGAAGCTTCAAATCTCTTATTTTGGATACACCAAAATAAAAAATAAAATCATAGAAATTATCTTTATTATAATGACAATAAATATGGATAATGTGATAAAAATAATCACAATTTAAAGAATTATGTATGATAACAATAATCATGGGGGCTATATTGGAAGTAAAAATAATCATGATGATTCTAACAATAACAATAATTATACTAAAAATAATAATAATAATATAATAGTAAGAATAATAATTGTAATAATAATAAAAATAAAAATAATAACCATAATAATAATGATCATAATAATAATAATCATAATAAAAATAATTATTATTATTATCATAATCATAATAATACTAGTAATAATGATAAAAATAATAATAGTTATAGTATCAATAATAATAATAATAATAATAATAATAATAATAATAATAATAATAATAATAATAATAATAATAATAATAATAATAATAATAATAATAATAATAATAATAATAATAATAATAATAATAATAATAATAATAATAATAATAATAATAATAATAATAATAATAATAATAATAATAATAATAATAATAATAATAATAATAATAATAATAATAATAATAATAATAATAATAATAATAATAATAATAATAATAATAATAATAATAATAATAATAATAATAATAATAATAATAATAATAATAATAATAATAATAATAATAATAATAATAATAATAATAATAATAATAATAATAATAATAATAATAATAATAATAATAATAATAATAATAATAATAATAATAATAATAATAATAATAATAATAATAATAATAATAATAATAATAATAATAATAATAATAATAATAATAATAATAATAATAATAATAATAATAATAATAATAATAATAATAATAATAATAATAATAATAATAATAATAATAATAATAATAATAATAATAATAATAATAATAATAATAATAATAATAATAATAATAATAATAATAATAATAATAATAATAATAATAATAATAATAATAATAATAATAATAATAATAATAATAATAATAATAATAATAATAATAATAATAATAATAATAAAAATAATAATAATAATAATAATAAAAATAAAAATAAAAATAAAAATAAAAATAAAAATAAAAATAAAAATAAAAATAAAAATAAAAATAAAAATAAAAATAAAATTAAAAATAAAAATAAAAATAAAAATAAAAATAAAAATAAAAATAAAAATAAAAATAAAAATAAAAATAAAAATAAAAATAAAAATAAAAATAAAAATAAAAATAAAAATAAAAATAAAAATAAAAATAAAAATAAAAATAAAAATAAAAATAAAAATAAAAATAAAAATAAAAATAAAAATAAAAATAAAAATAAAAATAAAAATAAAAATAAAAATAAAAATAAAAATAAAAATAAAAATAAAAATAAAAATAAAAATAAAAATAAAAATAAAAATAAAAATAAAATCAAAATTAAAAATAAAAATAAAAATAAAAATAAAAATAAAAATAAAAATAAAAATAAAAATAAAAATAAAAATAAAAATAAAAATAAAAATAAAAATAAAAATAAAAATAAAAATAAAAATAAAAATAAAAATAAAAATAAAAATAAAAATAAAAATAAAAATAAAAATAAAAATAAAAATAAAAATAAAAATAAAAATAAAAATAAAAATAAAAATAAAAATAAAAATAAAAATAAAAATAAAAATAAAAATAAAAATAAAAATAAAAATAAAAATAAAAATAAAAATAAAAATAAAAATAAAAATAAAAATAAAAATAAAAATAAAAATAAAAATAAAAATAAAAATAAAAATAAAAATAAAAATAAAAATAAAAATAAAAATAAAAATAAAAATAAAAATAAAGATAAAAATAAAAATAAAAATAAAAATAAAAATAAAAATAAAAATAAAAATAAAAATAAAAATAAAAATAAAAATAAAAATAAAAATAAAAATAAAAATAAAAATAAAAATAAAAATAAAAATAAAAATAAAAATAAAAATAAAAATAAAAATAAAAATAAAAATAAAAATAAAAATAAAAATAAAAATAAAAATAAAAATAAAAATAAAAATAAAAATAAAAATAAAAATAAAAATAAAAATAAAAATAAAAATGAAAATGAAAATAAAAATAAAAATAAAAATAAAAATGAAAATGAAAATGAAAATGATAATGATAATAATAATGATAATGATGATGATGACAGTAGGAAATTAATTGGGGTAATGTTAAATTCACGGCTCATTGAGCCATGCACACAGTTTGAAATAGGTGGTGTGGCATGCCACACGGTCTAATTTGAGCCATATACAAACCCCCACAGCTCAAGGAGTTGTGGGGCCCACCCAGCCTAGTCCGCCACTGTGTGGACTTCCACATGACGACATTTGAGCCGTGTGGAGTTTTACACGGCTCAAATGTAGTTGTGTGGCATCCCACACGGCTCAAATGTAGTTGTTTGGCATCCCACACGGCACTGGACGGCAGTGAGCAAAAAAAGGGGGGGAAAGGAATGAAAGGGTTCCAACACAACCCATAAACTTAATAAACCTTCCAAAAAACAGAAATCAACCAAAAAATTAAAGAATGATCATTTTTTGGTTAGAAAGAACAAACAAATAAGTAAATAAATCAAAATAAAAAAAAACTTGTACTATCCAATTGAC
Organism: Puccinia polysora; assembly: GCA_025617555.3. Classification (NCBI taxonomy): domain Eukaryota; kingdom Fungi; phylum Basidiomycota; class Pucciniomycetes; order Pucciniales; family Pucciniaceae; genus Puccinia; species Puccinia polysora. Next base: position 20,381,757 of record CM062619.1, on the reverse strand, counting down.
TAGCCCTAAAGTAAAAAGACCAACAAAACACCAGTGACTGGACTAGCCGCAAATTAAAAGCACCAAAAAAACAACAAGTAACTTGACAAGCCCGAAAGTCAAAACAACAAAAAAAATACAAATAAATTGACCAGGCCTAAAGTAATTTCAACTTGACTAGCCCTAAAGTAAAAGGGCCCAAAAATTAAAGAAGTCTTTTGACCAGCCCCAAAGTAAAAGTTCCCAAAAAAATACAAGTCTTTTGACCAGTCCTAAAGTAAAAACACCAAAAAAAAACAAGTTCAACTTGTGTGAAGCTCATCCCATCTCAACCTTAACAATATTTTAGCTTGTGATGGAATCAGCTCAGCACAAGTTGAACTGACTTACCATTAAAAGCCCATTCAAAACACTCGATATAATGATTTTAACTCAAAACACTCAATATAATGATGTTGAAAATGTGATAACCCTTTATATTGATAGAACTTGTTAGCTGCATTAGAATTAAAATTTATATGAAACACGGTGATGAAATGAATTCAAAGTCTATAATCTCTATAATCTAGAATACATTTGCAGTTTATCTTTTAGATGATCAACCCAACCAGAGGCTTTTTTAGAAATGAAGGAAGATTTTTTTCCTAAAATGGGTGGTATTCGAATCATTTCTCCCATCAACTACTAATAGAAACCAGTGGTTATTGTTTACAAAGGAAATGAACATTGGATCTGATTGATTGGTAACACCATTTTTCATTGGAGTATAAGTATCACATGACTCCAATGAAATGAAACATGTAGCTTTGGAATATGTGTGTGCTATGATTTGACCCATGCCTAATTTAGCCAGCCATTTTGAGGAGGGAATCTTTTCATTTATTTCTTCAACATCAAGTTTTTTTAATCTTTTCAACCTCCTTTGCACCAACAAGCATCTTCTTTTAGCATGCTTTATTTTTCTTTAATGTTTCAATCATTTTCTTCCTAACTTTTAACCAACCATGTTCTTTGTAACCAAGAGTCTTAGCAATGACTCTAAATCCACAATTCACATCTCCAATTGGATCCCAAACCTCACCCAAGAAATTATGGAATTTCAAGGGTATTTGATTGGGATATTTCATGCTCAGTTCCTATCATGAAAACTAAATTAGTACTCATTTCTTCAATCTAATCAATTAAATGAATACTCACCAAAGATAAGCTTCTGCTTGAGCTTTGCTGCACATTCTCTTCCTCTGAAGAGGATTCTGATTTCAAATTAAGTTATCTGGATTCACTTTCAGTCTGTTCCTCTGAACTAAGAAATTCACATTCAGATTCCGCTGACTTTGACTAAAAATTCATCATTAGTTATTAACTAAGTTCATTAAACCAAAAAAATGAACATATGCCAAAAGAAAAGACTTACAATCTTTTGTCTTTTCTTTTTTGGAGCCCTTCTAGTCCTTTTTCCCCCTTGAGTTGTTTTTCAACAAGATCCAGCTGAGATGGTTATTTCCGCGTATCTATCAATTTTGACCTGCCCCTACTGAATTTCAAAACTTTAGGTTCATGTCTTGGATTCAATTTTTATTTTGTAATCTTCTGAATGATATACTTCAATAGGCCGCTTTGCTCAAAATCTGGAGATTCCAAGATCATTGCATTCACTTTTTCAGGTAACTGAGGGATGATTAGCATTTCACTGACATTGCACTTGAAAAATTTAAATTGATCAACCATTAGTGAATTGGGAATCTTCAATCAAAAAGCATTAATCACATATTGATTTGAACAATCCAACTTGAACAATCCAACGTAAGCCAAATTAAATAACTAAAACTGCAAGGGTCATAGTACAACCTCCACTGAGGATGAAAAGTTTGGGTACCAGGGATCCTCTGAATGCTAGACGGTTACCTATTTGGTGGGAACAGGGAAAACCCATAGTCTTGGAATATGACTTGGTGCACACTTAGCCATCATGATCATGTTTGAACTTCTTGAATTGTTCCCTGACAAGATGAATTGCCTCTAAAGACAATTTGTAACCCAATGGTAATGGTTCAGGAGAAAGGAATGTCCCTAACATCATTTGAGGGTTATAAAGTGATGCATGAACTGATTTAATTTGATTCAAAACTGTTGCGTTGACCCTTTTCCAAACATCCAACAGGTTTCCCAAAGAGTTTGCAAGGAATTGTTAGAGAGTTGCATGGGCCCCTTCATCCCAAGATGTTGTTTTGTTTCCAAAATCTGGGTTTATACAAGTCCACCCTCTTAAAAACGTCTCTTTGATAGGGAAAATTTTATTTTCCATATACTTGAGTACATCCTCATAGTCTTTCAAGAAACACTATACAAGCCAAAATTTCAGAACCCAAAACTAGGAAGAATAAGAAGCAGTGATTTGGCCCTACTCTGAGTTCTGCATCATTGACCTCCACCTCCTCCCAGTTTGCTGGTATGTTTTGAGACAAGTTCCAAGTTCAACATTTTCTTGATGACTCAGGGAAACTAGATTCAATAGCACAAATCAGAGATTTTTCACTGTCCGTTGCAAAGAATTTTGGAATTCTCTCAGGATCATAAGCCAACTCCTTTAATGCATTTACTGACCAACTGTAGAACTCAAACGTTTCTTTTGTTATAAAAAGAAGAGCTTTGGTGAAGGCTTTGCAATTGGCTGTCATTCCTACAACATGCAATAGTGGGGTTTTGTACTTATTTTTTTTATAATTACAATCCAACAGAGGAATATGATGGAATTTTTTTGAAAGCTTTACTTCCTCGGTATGTGCTAAGTACAAGGCCTCCAAGAGACCCTCTCCAATGAAGATTGACCAGTGAATCCAACTTGTTTCTTCAAGCTGTTCATAGAGTACCTCCATAACACTTTTTCCCTTTAGTTCTGCAAGTGTGACCTTCTTTTCAGTGTTATAGATTGTTTGGTCATCAACATAATCCCCCCAATCAATCTTGCTCAATTTCCACTTCAGTTGTAACCTATTCAGCCCATCATTCATGCCTTCTACTAGATTTTCTAAGGCTACCCCCAAGATTCTCCTCAGTTGAGGATTCACAGAGGGATTTTCAGATGTTCAATGATTATGTTGGGTTTATTTTTAGGAGAGGTGCCGCAAGGGGTCTGCTTTTGTGCAACTTCCATTGATTAAAATCTGCACCCAAACTTCCTTGTAAGAGTTTGTCTAGACCATTTTGTAAGAAGATTTCCTGAATAGGAACCATGTCTGTCACAGGCTAAATCCACATAATGGTCATTCTTTGATTTGAAAACTGTTGAAGCATAACCATGCTTCATTGCCCATGTTTGAAAACAGTTTTGTGCCTCTTCCCTAGTAGGAAAAGCTCTCAAGGGAGGTGGGTCAAGTGGATCTGCCATAGTTACATAGTTATATTGATGGCATGCACTCCATCAGTTTCAATCAAGTTAAATATGGCAAAGACCAGTAACATAAAATTTTACTCACCACCAGAGGTCATTTCCATTTGTGAATCATTTTGTTCCTCAATTGTCACCCTTGATGAGGATGCAATTGGGGCTTCCAATGTTTCATTACCTGAATCCTTTTTTTCTTTTTCCAAAGCTTTGTTGATGGCAATATCAATGTAGACCTTCCACGCAGCCATGTCAGAAGAAGGAGGGCTTACTACTGTTCGCATGCAAAAAAATACAATGCTATACTTCAGTATTCAATCCAACTTTCAATTGAACAAAAAAATTTTGATCACTTTTGATTTGATAAAGAATTGTTTGCAGAATTTTACATGATTTATGATTTCATTTTCACTTTAATTTCACTTTTTTTCACTTTAATTTCTTTTTGGGATTGCTAGGTGTGGAATAACAGTCCCACAAAGTATGTGTTAATACCAATTTGGATTTACAGAACCCAAGTGTGGTCCAGAGGGTTTCCAAAATTCTGGCACAACTTCTGGGGGTTACACGGCTCAAATGAGCCGTGTTTGGGGGTACAAGGCTCAAATGAGCCGTGTTCAGGGGTTACACGGCTCCTACACAACCCCCCTTAATCCCAAATTTGGGTTGAAAGAACCCAAGTGTGGTTCAGGGGGTTCCCAAAATTCTGGCACAGCTTCTGGGGGGTTGTGCACCCCCAAAAACAGCCAATGAGAGCCATGTATGGGGGTTACATGGCTCCTACACAACCCCCCGGGGGTTTTGCGTGTTTGAAACAGCCCTTTGTAGTCATCTTTGGGCCCCCACGGCCCATTTGAGCCATGTAGGACCCTACACAACTACCACACGGTTGGAGCCGTGAATTTAACATCACCAAATTAATTTTCCTTCAGTCACAAACCTTCAAATCTTGGATGTTCTAACTTTTCCCAACATACCTGCCACACCAACAAGTACTTTATTTCACAAATTTTTCAACAATTTATCTTTATGAAAGTTTGAAGCTGCAGCCATGTGGATGAGTTTTTCAAACCCTCAAAAAATATCTCTTGTAATTTTTGAAGCATTGACTCACCTGAAAGAATTCCATAAAAAAAATCAAAAAAATAAAAAAAACCAAAAGCTCTCATTGCATTTTTTGATGCTTTTCCTTGCCTTTAATTTTTCATCTTTTTTGGGGGGGTTAAGCTCTCAGAAAGGTGGAAAAACAACCCAAGAGCTTTCAAAAGTTTTGTGAGATTTTTTTGGATTTATTCTTACATCTTAAACAATTCATTCAACAAATCAAAAAAATCAAATTTCTGATTGTAATTGTGGATCATTTTTCTTGAATTTTGAATTGATTTTTTTGGTGTTTTAAGAGTTGGAAATTTAAGGCAAAAATCAATCATTTTAATATTGCTTTATTGGATTTTCTGGAAGTATTCTTACACTTCAAAAAAATCATTCCAAAAATAATAAAAGTAAAAAAATATAAACCCATTTTTTAATTTTGTTTTGAATCCTTTTCTTTGCCTTTTAAATCAAGTTTGTTTGGGAAATTTCTTCTCTCAGAGGTTTAAAAAGCAATTTAAAGAGACAATCAAAGAGATTTTAATCAGATTAGATTGAATTTCATGAGGACTTATAACCAGCAGGCTGAGAAACAAAGAGAGTCAAAAAGAAAGCATATCAGAAGGAGACTTCAAGGAAAGGGAAATAAACAGGAAAATAAAAGTTTAGAGTCCTACAGCATTGATCAATGTGTGTTGTTTAACAAGACAGATCTGAGTTGAGGGAGATCTATGGACGGAAAGACAATGGAAGAACAGAAAGAGGGAGAATTTGAGTCAAGATGAAAAAGGACTATTCAAAGTATGGAGTCAGATGAGTTCGATGAGGTCTTGTTGGAGAGATTGTCATCTTACCAGTCACAGATTGGCTTATTCGAGTTGAGCGGTTATTCAATGGAGGAATGTTGGTTGTAGAGGAGATTGAAAAAGAAAATAGAAATTAAAAAGAAAAAGAAAATAGAAATGGAAGCAAATGAGAAAGGGAGAAAGTAAAGAGAAGAAGAGGAAGATAGAGGATGAGAAGAAGAAGATAAGATGAGAGGTCAATGGTGATCTGAAGACTCGCAAGAAGGGGTGAGACCAAGTGTGAATGAGAGGAACGCATCTGGGTCCCCGTCTTAGACTCAGTGCGCACCCGCGCACAGAGGCGCAATCAGAGATGAGTGGAAGAGCACTCAAGCGCGCAGAGGCGCGGCAAGAGATGAGAGTGGGAGAATACTCAACACCCCTCGTGACTTGTAAGATGATATTGACTTAGTGTTGATTAGATTGATGATGGAATATTGATCTTTGAAGAATTTGGAGAGATCAGACAGAGGTGGCTTTAGTCAACGTGTCCGCTATCATTTCATTGGTGGGAACAAGATGGAGGTCAAACTTAGTAAGGGAAAAGTCTTCACGTAGACCTTTAGTTTTGATGTCAATGTGTCGTGACTTGGAGTGTGACCCAAATTTTTTTATTTTATTGTCTAATCCTTTGTTATCTATATATATTGCTGGTTTATTAGAGGAGGAGCCATTGATTTCATCTACAAGGTGAGTAATCCACTTCAATTCAAGGTAACAGTTGAGTAAGGCGTTGAGTTCAGATTTGGTAGAGGAGTATGTAACATTCCGCTGTCTTGAGGAATTCCAGAGGACTGGACTGCCGTAGTGTAGTATTATATACCCAGTTTGAGACTTGCAAGAAGTGGGGTTGTTGCCCCACGTAGCATCACTATAGCCCAAGATGCTATCTTTGGATGAGTCATACTTCAGAGTCAACTTGAAGTCCCTAGTGGTCTTGAGATATTTCCATACCTTGCGTACTTCTTTCCAGTGGGTGAGTCCCGGTCTTGCATTGAATCTTGCAAGACTGGAAATGGCAAAGGAGATTTCCGGACAAGTATATTGATGGAGATGGTTCAGCAGTCCGATTGTAGATTGGTAGTTGATGTTGAGTTGACAGAACTGATTATGGTCTTTGTCAGAAGCTGGTTCAAGATGGAAGTTTTGAGTGAGAGGTGTGTTAATGTTTCTGCAGTCGGTGAGACCCAATTTTTCCAGGCCTCTTTAAATATTTTTTGGTTGGCTTAGAAATATGCTGTCCCTGTTGAATTGCATTAACATTCCAAGAATTGTATTTGGCAAGTGACATGTAGAATTCAAGAACCTTTTCAAGAAGTTGAATTCAAACAAGTCAGATTTCCCTACCAGAATCAGATTGTTGACATGGAAGTAAAGGACTTCCCCTGACTTAGAATTGAGGTATAGACATGGGTTGCTGATGGATTCTTGGAATCCTTGAGATTTGATCCACGCGGTAAGTGTCTTGTACCAATTCTTGGGTGACTGATGTAAACCGTAGAGTGACTTCTTCAATTTGAGATAGGGGGATTTTCAGTTTGATCCTTCAGGGGTTTTAATTATTACAGTTTTGTTCAAGGGAACATTGAGGAAAGCTCCTTTTACATCAAACTGAGTGAATGTCATTTGATTCTTCAAGCCATAGATCAGAGCAAGACAAAGGGATCCGAGTTTCCCTGTTGGAGCCAAAGTTTCTTCAAAATCTACACCTTGAACCTGGTCAAATCCTTGCACACATAGCCATGCTTTATACTTCACAGGCTCTCCGTGGCAATTTTCTTTCACTTTGAACACCCATGTTGTATTTAGTATATTGTTGGGTTCGCCGTAATTTTCTTCCCAGACTTCCTGGGTTCCAATTGAGTTGAGTTCTTCTTCAGAAGCTGCTTTCCATCTAGGCCATTCAGAAAACTTTGGGTGGCTTTATAAGAGGGAGGTTCATAATAATGGTGAAAGCTGTATCTTTGTGGTTTCTGAAGTTCATGCCTGGGACGTATGGGGTCGTTGCCAAGGAGGTTCCGGATCAGAGTGGGAAGGAAGAGGAGGGGATTGAGGTATAAAGTGGGGAGAACCTTCTTGGTCAGAGTCCAAGTAAGAGTGTTCCAAGACAGGTTCTCTAATCAAATATTGTTTTTCATTTGTGGAGAAATCGTTCTCATAGGTATTTGGGTCCGCTTGAGAAAATACATCTAAGCCTGGTGATTCAAAGAAGGGAAATTAATTGAGTTGATTCTTGAGGAACTTAACGTGTTTAATTTCTACAACGGCTCCAAGCAAGTTTAGAATTAACTAGGAATGGAAGGTGGGGTTGAAACCAATTAGGACTCCTTCAAGACATTTTTTTTCAAACTTTCTTCCTTTTTGCAGGCGATTAGCAAGATAGATCACAGAAGAACCTACGGGTTGTAAGTAATTAGCTGGGAGGGTCTTACCAAACATAAGTTCACAGGGAAATAATTGGTTACCTTCTTGAGGGATCTGATTTAACATAAAGCAACAACTATGTGTTACTATATGCCAGTAATTCTTGGCTAGATGGGACAAGGAGAAGGTGGACCGGGGGGATTCAATGATTGTCCTGTTAGCTCTTTCAACTTGTCTGTTGTGTTGAGGATGGTACGGTTTGGAAGTGCGGAGTTTAATGAATTTCTTTTTGGCAAAGTCTTTTAGGGTAGAATTTGTGAATTTTGTTCCTTTATCTGAGAATATTTCGGAGGGATAATAGTTCAAATGTTTATATTCAGTCTCTAGGATGTTGATAATTATTTCTGGAGTCTGATCTTTGGAGTTTAGGGGAAAACCTGCAAGGTAACCAGTATAATTGTTGACCAGAGTGAGCAGATATTGGTGGCCAGCCTTTGATTGAGGATTAATTGGGCCAACCAAGTCAAGATGAATTTTTTCTAAAGGTTTTCCGGCGGGAGTAGAAATATTGGAAAAGGGAGATCTGGTGATCTTGCTCTTGACGCAGCTGTCACATTGAAAATTCTGGAGTTTGTCATTGGAGAAGCAATCCTTTAGGAGAGGTTTGAGGGTGGAGATAGATGCGTGACCGTACATTTTGTGTAGGTCTGATAGATTATTTGAAGAGTCAGAGGATTGATTGGCAACATTTGCAGAATTGTTTTGGCAAGTCAAAACAATTCTCCAAAACAGAATTTTTTTGGCCAGTCAAAACAATTCTCCAAAACAGAATTGTTTTGGCCAGTCAATTGCGGTTTTTCAATGAAAAAAAAGTTGTCCCTTATTAATCCCTTCAGCACAATTTGATCTCCGCGATTCACCTTGAATGTATCACAAGTTTGAGAGAGGTTACAGCCTTTCTTCCCAAGGATTCCAGGGTTGATCAGATTGACAACAATGTCTGGCACGTAAGCACAATCTTCAAGCGTGACCACGGAATTGTGCCACTCTAATTTGACTGTGCCCATTCCTTTTATTTTGAGATTGGCCTCCAGTTTTCCCGTCTTGATTTCTTCAGACTTGTCTTGTAGTTCTATGGACAAGAAAAACTTCAGATCATTAAAATTGTGAACATTAGCTCCAGAGTTCAGGAGTAAATTAGGATTGTTATCCACATTGATCCAGAGTGTCAGTAAAGCATGGTAGTTGATTGTTGGATTCTTCTTAAGCTTATTTTTCCACTCTTTTTGTTGTTCAATCCACCATTTGGGAGCAACTTTTGGGTGGAGATGGAAGCACAAAGACTTGGCGTGGGGCGCGTTGGGATCATGGTACCCCTCACAGCATCTCATCTTTACTTTTTTCTTGTCCTTAAAGTTCCTTGTCTTGGTCGAGACTAATGAGACATTGGTGGATGGCTTATTCAGGTGGGATTGAGCCTTTCTCTTGTTGTGGTATTGGATAAGATGGTTGAACACCATGTCCATCATCAAATTCTTTTCTACATGCATAATTTGTTGTTTGAGGTTTTTTAGTGTTGGAGGGAATTTGAACAATAGAAGGTAAACTAAGATGTCATTAGGTAGTTTGATCCCAACATCCGTCATTCTCGTGATAGCTTTTCTCATTTTGGTGATGAAACTCTTGATGGTGTTTTTGCCAAAGACGGAATGGAGGAAGTGATTAAATACTCTTGATCAATTAGCTGTCTCTGAAGAGGCAAATCTTCTTGTAATTTTGGCCCATAGAAGCTTAGAGGATGAGATGTTTGTGGAGTTGATGACATTAGCTTGAGTGGTAATGTCGAGCTTGGATAGTAATATTTCCCTAATTTCTCTATCTTGTTTTGATGACAGGGGGCCAGAATTACGAGTGATAGCGTCCTTGATATCCTTGAGGTTGAACAACATAAGCATCTTTTCGTGCCAGATAGAGTAATTCTCTTTTTTCAAAGGGGGTATGGCCTCGACTGATGCTTTGAGAGCGACTTGATGGAAATAATTGTTTGCTCCGGCTGGTTTGTTCATGGCTTGATTGATCAGGTTTGTAGGTAGGTCCTTTGGCTTTTAACCATAATAAGATTAGATTGAATTTCTTTAGGACTTATAACCAGCAGGCTGAGAAACAAAGAGAGTCAAAAAGAAAGTGTATCAGAAGGAGACTTCAAGGAAAGGGAAATAAACAGGAAAATAAAAGTGTAGAGTCTTACAGCGTTGATCAATGTGTGTTGTTTAACAAGACAGCTTTGGGTGGAGGGAGATCTATGGACGGATAGACAATGGAAGAACAGAAAGAGGTAGGATTCAAGTAAAGATGGAAAAGGACTATTCAAAGTATGGATTCAGATGAGTTCAATGAGGTCTTGTTTGAGAGATTTTCATCTTACCTGTCACAGATTGGCTTATTTGAGTCAAGCGGTTATTTGATGGAGGAATTTTGGTTGTAGAGGAGATTGAAAAAGAAAATAGAAATGGAAGCGAATGAGAAAGGGAGAAAGTAAAGAGAAGAAGAGGAAGATAGAGGATGAGAAGAAGAAGATAAGATTAGAGGTTGATGGTGATCTGAAGACTTGTAAGAAGTGGTGAGACCAAGTGTGAATGAGAGGAACGCATCTGGGTCCCCGTCCTAGACTCAGTGCGCACCGGCGCACAGAGGCGCAATCAGAGATGAGTGTAAGAGCACTCAAGCGCGCAGAGGCCCGACAAGAGATGAGATCGGGGGAATACTCAACATATTTCTACTATTTTCTTGGTATCTGTTTTTACATATTTTTGGACTCAAAAAATTGAATCCAACATGAAAACACTTCAAAATAACACTTTTTTTTAAATGGTTTTTTGGGTGATGTTAAATTCACGGGTCCAACCGGGTGGTAGTTTTTTAGGGCCCTACATGGCTAAAATGAGCCATGGGGGCCCAAAGATGACTACAAAGGGTCGTTTTAAACACGCAAAACCCCCGGGGGTTGTGTAGGAGCCATGTAACCCCCATACATGGCTCTCATTGACTGTTTTTGGGGGTGCACAACCCCCCAGAAGCTGTGCCAGAATTTTGGGCACCCCCTGAACCACACTTGGGTTCTTTCAACCCAAATTTGGAATTAACGCATACTTTTTGGGACTTTTGTTCCACACCTAGCAATCCCAAAGAGGCATTAAAGCAAAACCCAAGTGAATTTAAAGTGAATAATCATAAATCATATAATATCTGCAAACAATTCTTTCTCATCTTGAAAGTGAGCAAACTTTGTTTGATCAATTGAAATTTGGATTGAATACTGAAGTATACCATTGCATTTTTTTTCATGGGAACAGTGGCAAGCCCTCCTTCTTCTGACATGGCTTCCTGGAAGGTCTACATTGATTGTACCATCAAAAAAGCTTTGGAAAAAGAAAACAAGTATTCAGGTAATGAAACATTGGAAGCCCCAATTGCATCCTCATCAAGGGTGACAATTGAGGAACAAAATGATTCACAAACTGACTAGACCTCTGGTGGTGAGTAATGTTTTATGTTACTGGTCTTTGCCATATTTAATTTGATTGATACTGATGGAGTGAATGCCATCAATAAAACTAGGTCACTATGGCAGATCCACTTGACCCACCTCCCTTGAGAGCTTTTCCTACTAGGGAAGAGGCACAAAACTCTTTTTAAACATGGGAAATGAAGCATGGTTACGCTTTAACATTTTTCAACTCAAAGCGTGATCAATATGTGGATTTAGCCTGTGATGAACATGGTTCCTATTCAGGAAATCTTCTTACCAAACAGTCTAGACAAATTCTTACAAGGAATTTTGGGTGCAATTTTTTAATCCATGCCAGTTGCACAAAAGCAGACCCCTTGTGGCGCCTCTCCTACAAAGAAACCCAACATAACCATCAACCATCTGAACATCCCTCTGTGCATCCTCAACTGAGGAGAATCTTGGGGGTGGCCTTAGAAAATCTAGTAGAAGGCATGAATAATGGGCTCAATACATTACAACTGAAGAGAAAATTGAGAAAGATTGATGGGGGAGATTAAGTTGATGACAAAAACATCTATGAAACTAAGGGGAAGGTCACACTTTCAGAACTAAAGGGAAAAAGTGTTATGGAGGTACTACTTGAACAGCTTGAGGAAACAAGTGGGATTCACCGGTCAAAGTTCAGTGGAGAGGGTCACTTGGAGGCCCTGTACTTAGCACATCCAGAGGCAGTAAAGCTTTCAAAACAATTCCATCATATTGCTATGTTGGATTGCACTTAGCAATATGATGGAATTTTTTTGAAAGCTTTACTTGTTTTATATGTTGGATTGTACTTATAAAACAAATAAGTACAAAACCCAACTATTGCATGTTGTAGGAATGACAGCCAATTGGAAAACTTTCAAAAAATCTCTTGTTTTTGTGACAAAATAAACGTTTGAGTTCTTCAGTTTGTGTGTAAATGCATCAAAGGAGTTGGCTTATGATCCTGAGAGACTTCCAAAGGTCTTTGTGATGGACCTTGAAAGAGCTCTGAGTCATGCAATTGAAACTAGTTTCCCAGAGTCATCAAGAAAATTTTGAACTTGGCACTTGTCTAAAAACATACAAGCAAACTGTAAAGTGCGCTTTGTTAATGACTTTGAAGGATGGAAAAGCTTTAAGAATCTGCGGGAAAAGTATGGGGCCTCAAAGACCAAGGAGGAGGCGGAGGTCAATGATGCAGAACTCAGAGTAGGTCCAAATCACAAATTCTTATTCTTCCAAGTTTTGGGTTCTGACCTTTTGACTTTTATAGTGTTTCTTGAAAGACTATGGGGATGTACTTGATTATACGGAAAATAACATTTTCCCTATCATAGAGAAATTTGTAACAGCGTCGACTTGTATAAACTAGATTTTGGAAACAAAACAAGTTCTCAGGTTGAAGGGGCCCATGCAACTCTCAAATTATTCCTTGCAATGGCTTTGGAAAACCTGTTGGATGTTTGGAAAAGCCTTGACAGAACATTTTTGAATCAAATTCATTTATTTCATGCATCACTTTATAACTCTTGCATTAAGTTAGGGACAGTTCTTCCCCCTGAACTGTTACCATTTGGTTACAAATTGAGTTTAGAGGCACTCCATCCTGTTAGGGAACAATTCAAGAAGTTCAAATGTGATCATGATGGAAAATTCTGCACAAAGTCATATTTCAAGACTATGGGTTTGCCCTTCTCCCACTAAATAGGTGACCGTCTAGCATTCAGAGGATCCATGGTACCTGAAGATGTTAATACTCAGTGGAGGTTGGACTATGACCCTTGCAGTTCTAATTCTGTAAGTTGGCTTAAGTTGGATTGTTCAAGTTGGATTGTTCAAATCAGTATGTGATTAATTCTTTTTGATTAACTAATTCACTAATGGTTGATCCTTTTCATTTTTTCCCCTGCAATGTTGATGAAATGCCAAGCATTACTCAGTTACCTGAAAAAGTCAATGCAATGATTTTGGAATCTCCAGATCATGAGCAAAGCAGCCCATTGAAGTATATCATTCAGAAGATTACAAAATGTTGCTCCAAGCCAAGACTTGAACCTAAAGTCTTACAATCAAGTAGGGGAAGGAAAAAATTGACAGATACGCAGCAAGAACCATCTCTTTTTGAGACTTTTGACAAAAAAGTCAAGGGGGAAAAAAGAAATAGAAGGGCTCAAAAAAAGAAAAGACAAAAGATTGTAAGTCTTTTCTTTTGATATATGTTCAGTTTTTTGGTTTAATGAACTTATTTACTAAATAATGATGAATTTTTAGTCAATGTTGGCAGAATCTGAATCTGAATTTCACAGTTCAGAGGAAGAGACTGAAATTGAATTGGGATCACTTAATTTGGAATCAAAATCCTCTTCAGAGGAAGAGAAAATGGAGCAAAGCTCAACCAGAAGCTCATCTTTGGTGAGTTTTCATTTTATTGATCCAATTAAAGAAATGAATACTAAGTCAGTTTTAATTATAGGAACCAAACGTGAAATATCTCAATCAAATACCCTTGAAATTCCATATATTCTTGGGTGAGTTTTGGGATCCAATTGGAGATGGGAATTGTGTATTGAGAGTCATTGCTAAATCTCTTGGTTATGAAGAACATGGTTGGTTTAAAGTTAGGAAGGAAATAATTAAAACATTAGAAAAACATAAAGCATGATACATTAAGATGCTTGGTGTTGCAAAGGAGGTTGAAAAGATTAAACAAAGACTTGATGTTGAAGACATCAATGAAAAGATTCCCTCCTCAAAATGGCTGGCTAAATTGGACATGGGTCAAATCATAGCAGACATATATTCCAAACCTATATTTTTCATTTCATTGGAGTCATGTTATACTTATAATCCAATCAGAAATGGTGTTACTGATGAATCAGATCCAATTTTCATTTCCTTTGTAAACAATAACTGCTGGGTCCTATTAGTATTTGAGGGAGAAATGATTCCAATCCCGCCCATTGTAGCAAAACAACATTCCTTGATTTCAAAACAATTCTCTTGTTGGGTTGATCATCTCAAAGATCAACTGCAAATGTATTCTAGATTTTAATATACTTTGACTTAATTTCATCATTGGGTTTCATATAAATTGTAATTCTAATGCAGCTAATGAGTTATATTAATAAAAAGGGTTATCACATTTTGAATATCATTATATTGAGTGTTTTGAGTTAACATCATTATATTGATTCTTTTAAATGAGAGTTTGATGGTAAGTCAGTTCAACTTGTGTTGGGCTGATTCCATCACAAGCTTAACTTATGTTAAGCTTGGGATGGGATCAGCTTAACACAAGTTGAACTTGTTTTTTTTGGTGTTTTTACTTCAGGGCTTTTCAAAAGACTTGTATTTTTTTGGGAAATTTTATTTTAGGGCTGGTAAAAAGACTTCTTTAATTTTTGGGCCCTTTTACTTTAGGGCTATTCAAGTGGAAATGACTTTAGGGCTTGTCAAGTTGTATTTTTTTGGTGTTTTTACTTTAGGGCTTGTCAAGTTACTTGTCTTTTTTTTGGTATTTTTAGTTAGGGCTAGTCCAGTTACTTGTGTTTTTTTTGGGTCTTTTTACTTTAGGGATATTCCATTGGATACTACCAGTTTTTTTATTTATTAATTTTTTATTTTTTTTAACAAAGAAATGAACATCCTTTGATTTTTTGGTTGATTCCTGTTTTTTTGGAAGGTTTATTTAGTTTATGGGTTGTGTAAGTACCCTTTCATTCATTTTAATTTTCCTTTTTTTTTTCTCACCGGGGTCCGGTGCTGTGTGAAATGCCACAAGACTACCTTTGGCCCTTGTACAACTCCAAATGGCTCAAATGTAGTCATGTGGAAGTCCACACGGCGGCAGACCGGGTTGGGTGGGCCGCACAACTCCACAAGTCCTGGGGGGCTGTACACGGCTCCAATTCAACCGTGTGTCGTGCCACACAGCCTATTTCAAACTGTGTGCATGGCTCAATGAGCCATGATTTTAACATTACCCTTTCTTTTCCAAATTGGGAATCAAGGTTTCTCTCAAAGTTTTTCCTAAAACTTCAGAAATTTAGGAAAAGATGAAAAAAATCATTCACACTGCTTCTTACATGTTTTACCCCTCAAAGTTTATACCACAATGAAATAATGCAAAACAAAAGGGGTGGTCTTTCTTTATTTTTCATTTTTTTTTATTTTTTTTTCTGAATAAATAAATAATGATTGAAAATATTTCAAGCTTTATGTTTGAAAGGAGCCTTTGAAGGGCTTCCCAAATCATTTTTTGTTAAATCTCAAGTAAATATTTGTGTCTCAAAAACTAAACCAAAAAAGGATCACAATAAGCCCGTTTTGGATTGTGGCCCCCTTTTTTGAGCCTTTTGGCATCCATAAATTTGATATGACTTGGATTTCTTTCCAGGGAACTCCTTGCATCTTGGAGTGCTCCAATCATCTTATAAACCACCATTTTCACCTTTTCCGCCCACCCCACACCACCCATCACCCCACCACAACACCACACAACCCCACTACCACACCACATCACATCACATCACACCACACCACACCACACCACACCACACCACACCACACCACACCACACCACACCACACCACACCACACCACACCACACCACACCACACCACACCACACCACACCACACCACACCACACCACACCACACCACACCACACCACACCACACCACACCACCACACACACACCACACCACACCACACCACACCAAACCACACCACACCACACCACACCACACCACACCACACCACACCACAGCACACCACACCACACCACACCACACTGTTGGATTTACGTGGTCTGATCTACATGCTCAAATCATCATGGTTCCACAATTCTTCTCATAAACTTTTCCATTCTTTTTTTTTGTTTTTTTTTCTCTCTCTGCTACCTATTTCCTGTGCGCTTTGTCTCTGGTCTCCATGTGCGCGCCTGTGCGCACAATACCAAAATCAACCCACTGCCCACACTTCAAACTCAAAGCCTCAAGATGACATCACTATAAATTGGATTTCCTGGCTCAGACTCTGGGGAGGTTCTCTTTGTGCAACCACAAGATTGCACCACTGACCGCAGGCCTCTGAGTCAGGTAAGTACTCCGATTGATCTCAAGATTCCTCTCCTCAGCTCATCAAATCTTCTCTTCTTCAGAATCACCGCTATGCTTCAACATGCTACTCAACCCACTCAGCTCACCCTGATCTCAACCCCAAGTCTCCATTCTTACTTCTCACAGCCTCTTACTCCCTTCTTCCTCTCATTCCTCTTCCCTCAAATTCTCCACATCAGAGTCTGTCTGGTCCTTTCAGGTGAACTGCTACTAGCCTGTTGTCTTGTTTTCAATCTGCCTGATCATTGCTCTGCAACTGAAATTAAATCCTTTTAGTTTCCAAAACTCTTTGGATTTACAGTCCCATCACTCCCTTCAAGGACCAGAAGATCACTGACCATGTCGGAGCCCAAGGACAACGCCCAGCCTAAACTGAACATACCTCATCTGAACAACTCCAACTTCCCAGCCTGGCCTCTTTGGATCAAAAGCTTCCTTTGAAGGAAGGGCCTTCTTGAACTGGTCACTGATCCTCAACCCTCACCCGTTTCTGCTACACAATGGAAGAAACTCTTTGAAGCTGCCAACACCATCATTCAGCATCTAGGCGAATCCGCGTTTGACGCTGTTATGAACTCAGAAAACAAGAGTGAGCCTCATGAGATCTGGAAGGCAATTCTATCTAGATACGCATCCCAATCCGCCAATAACCGTGGTAGCATATGGCTCAACTTCATTCAATCTCAATACAAAGGGGACCTTAATCTCTATATCAAAGAATTCCAAAATTTGATGAAAAAACTATCCGTGGTTTGTCTTGAAGTTCCTTCAGACATATTAAGCTATACCATTCTGGCCAAATTACCCAGCGCCTTCTTCCACCTGGTCAACACAATTATCCTCAACAATGCCCTTCTTCTTGACCCCACTGGTGTTCTCAATAAACTCCACAAGATAACACATCTGGAATCATTTCAACAAACAACAACCAAAACTTCCCCTGAACTAAATCCCTCCACTTCCTTGCATAAATCTTCCCAGAAAAAGAAGCCAAAACATCCATGTTCTAAGAACCATCACAATCCCCTTGCGGAACACCCCAAGGACAAGTGCTGGTTCTTACACCCTCACTTAAGACCTGACTGGAACAAACAAGCCAATGCCAATCTTCACGCCACCAACAAAACTCCCAGCCTTCCCTTGGAGAATGCTCAGAATGTCAAGCTGAACTTCAATTCTCAGATTTACCTGACCCCAAAGCCAAATCTCTCCCAACTCCCAGTTTATGACTCTGGTTCTAGTCACCACATAGTCAATGATCCTTGTTTCCTTTTTGACGTCTTGCCTGTGAAGATTGAGGTTGGAACGGGTTTGCCCAATAACTCCCTCACAGCCACGCATGTTGGCTTGGCCAAACTGATAAATCACTTAGGAGTTGAGCTCAAATTAAGAAATGTACTTCTCATTCTGTCCATCAATTGATTTCTCATCTCCTTATCCCAGCTCAAGGCCAAGAAGACAATCTTCAAAAAAGTTGGATTCTATGGGTTTGAGGTTCTATGCAGTAAATACCTTTTTATTGGATCCACTTCCAACCATCTCACAGAACTCTGCGGCACTAGATTCTCTGTCAGTCACAAACCAGAAGTCCTTCTCAAAGAGCCCTCTTCCACATGGCATGCTTGACTTGGTCATCCAGGCCCCTCAGCTGTCAAGACGCTTGATCTGTCCAAATCATCTAACTCATTGTCCTGTGAGACTTTTCAAACTTGCAAAGGAACTGCTACTCCTTTCAAGCACCATTTCAAGCCTGCCTCTGAAGTCCTGGAAGCGGTTCACCTTGATTTGATGGGACCAATTCAAATCACCTCTAATCTAGGCTTCAGTTACTTCCTCTCCATTACCAACCAGTTTTCAGGTCACAGGTCCACGGCACTCCTGAAGCACAAAAATGACGCCTACGTGGAAATAAAAGACTATGCGTCTCAAGCAGAACATCAAATTGGGAAGGCCGTCAAATGCTTGATATCAGACAATGGGGGAAAATTCATTTCCTCCAAGCTCAAGACATTTTGCTCTGAGAAAGGAATTGTCCAAAACTTAGTGCCCGCGTACACGCCTCAACAGAATGGACTAGCAGAGAGGACCAACCAACTTATCCTGGAGAAGGCCCGGTGTTTACTTAACCATAGTAAACTCCCACCTAAATACTGGGATGAAGCTGTGAACACCACCACTCACCTATTGAAAATTCTTCCCTCCAAGGCTTGAGGCAACATGATCCCCTATCAAATTTGGCACAACCGGAACTTTAACTACAATTGTCTCAAGACCTTTGGTTGCGCTGCTTATTCTTTAATTCTCAAAGCCAGCAGAACGTTCAAGCTCCAGCCCACTTGCCAAAAGGCAATCTTGCTTGGGTACGCTAATGACTTCTTGTCATTCCGCCTACTGGATATGGAATTGCTTAAAATATTCCTGTCTGCCAACGTCACCTTTTACAAATCTCTCTTTCCTTCCTCTAATCTCACTGTCAAGAAAACTGATTTCCTTGATTTATCTAACCTATCTCCTTCCGCACCCACTCCTGACTCCATCTCCCCTCTGAACATTCCATCCTCCGATTTGGCCACCACTGCTCTCTCTACCCATTCCCCACTCAGCACTCCTGATCATTCTCCTGCAACCTCTGTCCATGCTCTTGACAAGCTCACCCCAGCCAATATCATGGACCAACCTCGCATATCCCACTCCAAGGTTGGTTTACCAGCTGTCTACCTCATTGTGGACCACTCATATGTAGATCCTCAAAGCCTACAGGAAGCCCTTCAATCAAAATATTGCAAGGAGTGGATTGAGGCAATGTGATTGTAGGAAATCAACCTAATCAGCTATGACGTCTGGGAATAATCCGCACTACCTCCTGGGAAGCACACTCTCAAATGCATGTGGTTCTTCAGAACCAAACGCGACAACCAAAACCGCATCATTGAATTCAAGGCTAGACTATGCGTCCAGGGATTCAACCAGAAATATGGATCAGATTTCTCCAACAACTTCTCCCCCACTGGCAACAAGACGTTGCTTCAACTGCTGATTGCCCTTGCGGCTTCTAAGAAACTGACGTTTTTCCAGATTGATGTGAAGGCGGTATTCCTAAATGCCAGTCTTCAGGAAGAGATATACATCACTCCCCCAAGCAACATTATTGTTCCCAATGAGAAAGTCCTCCACCTAAAGAAAGCGCTGTACAGTCTCAAGCAAGCCCCCTTGGCCTGGTACAAGACGCTGTGCAAATGGCTCAAAGAGGTTGGCTATCACAGATATGAGGCAGATCAATGCGTCCTTTGGAGCCATGACACCTACCTGTACGTTCATGTTGATGACATTGCCATCTTTAGCCACAATCCCAATCACTTTGTCAAAATGATATCATCCCACTTCAAAATGAAGGACCTGGGGAGTGCTTCCTTGCTACTGGGGATGAATGTGACGCATCAAGATGATGGGTTCAAGCTCCATCAGCAATTGTATATTGAGCACATATGTGCCCAGTACCCATTACCTACCCACAAGACCTTCTCCACCTCTTTCAAACCAAATAGAAAGCTATATCCTTCCAGCAAAGGAGACCATCAAGAATACCTTTCCTTGGGTGCCAACTATTGGAAGATCATAGGCAAACTAAATCACAGAAGTATTTGCACTCGAACCGACATAACTTTTGCTGTAAATTACCTGGCGCAATTCTTAGTAAAAACTAATCTCCACCATTATCAAGCTGCGCTTCAAGTGCTGAATTACTTACAGCATTCCAGCTCCGTTGGTCTGGTGTTTTCCCCAAATCACCTCCCCAGAAACATGCTGAAGTACGTAGACACCAATTGGGCTACCTGTTCTACAACGCGGCAATTGGTTTCTGGTCTAGTTGTTTAATTGTTAGGCTGCGTTGTGGCCTGGAGATGCAAGAAAAAGCCAACATTGTCTCTATCCACCACCAAGGCCAAATTCAAAGCGCTTGGGGACGCCCTGAAGGAAATCAAGTGTATCAAGTCTCTTCTTCTCAACATTGCTCCCAATGAGGCCATCAAACCAGCCAATGTCTTTGAAGACAACAAGGGCGCCATCAACCTTGCGCTTAACCAGGCAAACCATGCCAGCTTCCACACAGAGCACATGGAACTATGATTCCACTTTATTCAAAATGAGATTCTCAAGGAAGAAATCAAGCTCCAGAAGGTGTTGTCAAAGGAAAACCTGGCCAATTTTCTCACTAAGCCAGTTCCCAGGATTGCGCTTCAAACCACTCTTGACAATCTCAACCTCAATACATGATTTGAGCAAGGGAGGCTGTTGAATTTACGTGGTCTGATCTACATGCTCAAATCATCATGGTTCCACAATTCTTCTCATAACCTTTTTGATTCTTTTTTTTTTTTTGTTTTCTTTTCTCTCTCCGCTACCTATTTTCTGTGCGCTTTGTCTCTGGTCTCCATGTGTGCGCCTGTGCGCACAATAACAAATCAACCCGCTGCCCACAATTCAAACTCAAAGCCTCAAGACAACATCACTATAAATTGTATCTCCTGGCTCAGACTCTGGGGAGGTTCTCTTTGTGCAACCACGAGATTGCACCACTGACCCCAGGCCTCTGAGTCAGGTAAGTACTCGGATTGATCTCAAGATTCATCTCCTCAGCTCATCAAATCTTTTCTTCTTCAGAATCACGGATACACTTTAAAATGCTACTCAACCCACTCAGCTCACCCTGATCTCAACCCCAAGTCTCCATTCTTACTTCTCACAGCCTCTTACTCCCTTCTTCCTCTCATTCATCTTCCCTCAAATTATCCGCATCAGATTCTGTCTGGTCCTTTTAGATGAACTGCTACTAGCCTGTTGTCTTGTTTTCAATCTGCCTGATCATTGCTCCAAAACTGAAATTAAATCCTTTTAGTTTCCAAAACTCTTCACACACCACACCACACCACACCACACCAAACCACACCACACCACACCTTACCACAATACTCATCACCACACCACACCAAACCACACCACACACTCAGCACACCACACACCACTAAACATCCATCACCACACACCACCAATCAACAATCACCAAACCTCATTAAAACAAATCAACTGTCCAAACCTACCTAATCAACTCTCCTCAATCAATATCTTCCATAAAAATTTTAAGTATTCATCTCCTCAACAATTGTTTGGAAAATTTTCCTCTTTTCACCTCAGATCTTCAAGTAATTGATAAAACCCAATAAATACTTCCAAAAACTCTTTTCAACCTGATAGGAATTCTCTGCATAAATTATTTCACTCAGGTTCTACTCAATATTGTTCTGAAGTATCAACTTAGATCTTCACTTCATTTCTTGAAAATAAAATCTCTTTTAACAATGGCTCAAGAAAAAATGCACCCACTTTTCAGAACTGTCTCACAATTACCATAATCCACTATCTCATCTAATGAAACTTGTGATTAAAATCCTCTTTCTCCTTCCTCATCTACTCATACTACTGACTCCACCCCTATGGCAACTACTCCTGAACTACCACATAATCAAAAGGGAGAGCTACTTGATGCCATCCAATCAGGAGTAAAGTCCCATGGAAATACCATTTCTACCAGAGTATTGAATCGCAAGGATTTTTCCCTCAAGAATAAATCTGATAAATCAGGTTTATGTAAACCCAGAAAAGATTCCAAGTGGTTTTAAAAATCATGAAAGGCCAATTTTCCTTTCAGATTATTTGGAAATTTCTCCAAAATATGGGTTCTCTGGCGGCCAAATTTTATATGTCAAGACCACAACCATCCACCTCCAAATTATCCTTCAACTCATGCATTCCAAGGATGAATTAAAGAGAAGCAAAAGGAGACAATTGAAAATTAAAACAAAGCTGAAGTTCCCCCCTTAAAAATTTTAAATTCCCTTATTCAAACCTCCTCATCTCCTGTTCATACCAACCTCAATACTACTTAAAACAAAAGATACCATTCACAAAGCATCCCTTGATGGAAAATATGCAATTGAAGTCCTCATACAGGAACTCTGAAATTCCTCTTTTTTCTGAAAATTTTAAAATATGGATGAACAAATCACATCTTTATTTATTTCTCACCCTGATTCCATAAAAATCATCAAATTTTTTCCTACTCCCTCATGATGGACTGCACATAAAAAAAAAGTTTGGAATTTCCCTTCTTCATATTGTTGGGTTAAAAAAATTTTCAATAATTTTCTCAGTTTTCTTCTTCTTTTTCATCTCAAGAGAAAAAATATAAATATGAATGGTCCCTCACTCAAACTCATGAAGCCATATAAAATGAAGAACCAAGGGTGATTGTGAAATACAAAGAACAGTAATTGATCAGTTCCATTGAAATTATTATCCCTTTTTTTCATCATATCTTCTACCTCTGGAATAATTTCAAAAATATTAGAACCCACTGTAGAAGAAAGTTCATTTAAAGGGGGGAACCAAAGAGGTGAGACTAGGAGGGGATGCTTGCAGTAAATTATTCAAAACTACTTGTGGCTGGTTAGACTGAGGTCAGTAGAGAAGAAGGATCAATAAATTCAGGGGAAGGATAAATTTGAAACCCAAAAAAACCTGTTCATAACCCAGAATGGGTTGGATGGCATGTTTTGAAAACCATTGGAGTCATTAAAGGCCTTTGGCAACCCATCTCATTTGTGGACAGCTTATTGCAACCCATCTGAGTTTTGGATGGAAATTTTCAACTCAGATGGGTTGCAAATGGCCACTCACAACCAGTTTGCAACTTGAGGGTTCTGAGCAAAGAAAAAGAAAAAGAAATTAAATTAAATTAAAGATAAGATAAATAAATATAAATATAAAATTGAACAACTAAAAATAAAACAAGAAAAGATAAAAACACCAAAAAAAGAAAAAAAATTGAAAAAATTGAAAAAAATTGAAAAAATAAAATCAAAGGAAGGGCTCCTTAAGACAAAATTATAAAGATTTCACAAATCTGGGGCCATGAATGTACAGACCATAAAAAAAACAATGAAAAATGCCATGGACCAGCCCTTAAGTAAAAAAAACCAAAAAAATTACAATTTCAACTTGTGTCAAGCTGATCCCATCACAAGAAGTAAAAATACTCCTTATGATGGGATCAGCTAGCCCAAGGCCAGTTAAAATTATTTCATTGGACTAGCACAAAACTAAATCAACCCCCCCCCCTAAAAAAAATAGGCCTATTCCAATGAGTTTTACTTGTATCCAGCCCACCTCAATGGAATATCTTTAAATTAAAAACACCAAATAAGACCCCCATCAAGTTCAACTCAATTGACTGGCCCTAAATTTAAAAAACCAAGAAAAAAATCAAGTTCAACTTTATTGAAGCTTATCCCATCACAAGAAGTAAAAACACTCCTTATGATGGGGACTTACCAATAAAATCTCATTCAAAACACTCAAAATAATTATTTTAACTCAAAAAAGCTCAAAATAATCATTTTAAAAAAGGGATTACCCTTTAAATTAATAGAATTACATGATCAGCATCAGAAACCAAACCCAAATGATGAAATTACAATTATTTTTATAAATTATAATACAATTTGAGTTGATCTTTGAGATGATCAACCTAACCAAAGGATTTTTTGGAATTAAAAGAAGCAGGAATTGAAACAATTGGCGGGATTGGAATAATATCTCCCTCAAGTAAAAGATGAACCCAGTGATTATTGTTGGGAAATCAAATAAAGATAACATCTGATTGTTATTTTACCCCCATTTTCATAGGATTCTAAGTAAAACATGAAGCCAATGAAATGATACATATTGGCCTTCCATAAGGCTCAGCTCTTAACTGGCCCACATCTAGCTTTTCAAGGTATTTTGAAGAGGGAATCTTTTCATTGATGTTATTAACATCAAGTCTTTTTCTATCTTTTTAAAATATTTACTTTCACCAAGGATCTGATAATAGCATGTCTTATTTTCCTCAATGATTTCCTTTTTCACTTCAAAAAATCCACTCTACTTTTACCCAAGTAATTTAGCAATTACTCTAAATCAACAATCCCCATTGCCAACCAAATCCCAAAACTCACCCAAGATTTTATTTAATTTCTCAGTTATTTTATTGAGTTATTTAAAATTTGGTTCCTATGATCAAAAATAAATTAATATTCATTTTTTTAATCACATCAATGAAACAACTACTCACCAAATATGAAAGTCTGGTAGAATTCTCCACTTCTTCTTCTTCCTCAGAAGAAGAAAAATATTAAAAATGAATGGAGCCTAATTCAATTTTATCCTGTTGCTCTAAACTATGAAATTCAGATGAAGAGTCCACCTTGGACTACAGAAATCATTTTCTCCTCAGTTCATTAAACCCTAACCTTCTCAAAATAACATACTTATCTTTCTTGGTCTTTTTGGTGCCCTTCTAACCCACTTTTTCCAGTAAGGTTCCTTGTCAAAATGTTCAAATCTTGAAATTTCACAACGGGTATCTTTTAATTTGGGTCAACCACGGCTTTAACTTAAGAAATTTGGCTCAAGCCTTGGATTTCCTTGGCTTGGAAATCAAAGTGGATGTATAATTTACCACAGAATTTAAAATCTCCAATCTAACTTCTTGAGGCTGTCTGATAACCATGGAATTCAACTTGTTAAAAAATTGATATTTTTCAAGCACTGGATCTTTTCCAATCTTTCAAAAAGCAAACCAATAATAAATATTCCAATCCAATAATTTTTACTCATAGAAAAACCCAAAAACCCAACTTCCTTCACTGGAAGGGTCATAGTCTAACCACCACTGAGGATGAACATCCTCAGGCACAACAGATCCTCTTGATGCTATTATTTCTGCTAATATGTGGGAACAGGGAAAGCCAGTTTCCTGTAAATATTACTTGGAGTACACCTTGCCATCATGGTCAGGCTTTAAATTCTTGAATTTTTCCTCACCAAGTTGTATTTCCTCAATTTACAATTTTTACCCCAAAGGTAACAGTTCTGTTTGAAGAATGTTTCTTAACTTTATTTGATATTTGTTAAGTGATGCAGGAACTGATTTGATTTTACCATCAATTTTTCCTTCCAGGTGGTTCCACACATCCAAAATGTTCCCCAAGGATCCCACAAGTAATTGTTTGAAAGTAGCATGGGCCCCTTCTACCCCAGACATTATTATTTCCAAAGTCTGGTTTGACACAATTCCACACAGTTACAAAAATCTCTTTCATATTAAAACTTTTCTTTTCCATGTACTTGAACACATCCTGAAAGTCTTAAAATAAAAACTTTATACAATTTTCAAAATAAGCATTTCCAGCAGATTTGAACATAAGAAGAAATAAATTGGCTTACTCTGAGTTCTTCATCATTGACTTCTGCCTCCCCCTTGGTTTTAGAGGCCCCATACTTTTCCCACAGAGACATAAACATTTGCCTTCCTACATCCTCATTACTGAAGCAAAATTTGCAATTTTCTTCAATATTTTTAGACAAGTTCCAAGAGCACAACTGTCTTGATGACTCAAGGAAACTATTTTCAACTGCACAAATTGGATATTTTTCACTGTCTGTCACAAATACTTTGGGAAGCCTCTCTGTATCATAAGCCAACTCCTTTTATGCATTCAAAGCCCAACTGTATAAATAAAACATTTCTTTTGTAATAAAAACAAAAGCTTTTTTAAATTTTTTCCTGTTGGCTTTCATTCATTCCTACAACATGCAATAAAGGGATGCTGTAACTATTTGTTTTATAATTACAATCCAAAAAAGCAATATGATGGAATTTTTGAAAAATCTTTATAGAACCAGGATGAGCCAAGAACAGGGCCTCTAAGTAGCCCTCTCTACTGAATTTTGACCTGGAAACCCACTGGGTCTCTTGGAGAATTTCAAATAGAACATCCATAACACTTTTCCCATCTAGTTTCTCTAGCTTTACCTTGGCCTTAGTGTTATAGATTGGTCTATTGTCAATGTATTCTCATCCATCAATATTTCTAAATTTCCTTTTAAGTTGAACTGTATTGATCCCATCTTTCATGCCTTCTTTTAGTTGATCCAAAGCTACACCAGAGTTTCTCCTCAGTTGAGGGTGCAATGAGGGGTTTTCAGATGATTTATGATTGTGTTGGCCATTTTGAATGGACAGGTTCCATGTGGTATTTGCTACTTTGTGAATTACATGGAGCATGAATTGACACCCAACATTCCTGGTGTGATTTTGCCTTTTCCATTTACTGAGTAACAGCCCCTCATATTCTCCAAATCTGTCACATGCTAGATCAAAATATTTTTCCCTTTTTTACTTGAATTTCCTCAATGCAAAGCTATGAATGGCTCCCCAATTTTTAACAATAAATCTGGGATTCTTTCCTACTAGGAAAGGCTCACACAGGAGGAGGTTCAAGAGGGTCTGGAACTTCATATTTCAATTTTTACATCCACCATGTAAAATTAGTTCTCATCAAATCAAATTAGTCTACTAGCATATGAAATGTGAATCACTTCCTTGATTAAATTGTGCTTGGGAAACATCTTGTTTCTCAATTTTAACCCTAGATGAGGATGCAATTGGGGATTCAAATTTTTTATTTCCCAAATTCCTATGTGTCACAGCTTTTTCAAAAACAATTTCAATTAGGTCCTTTAGCACAGCAATGTTTAAACCATCGGGAGCTTGTGCTTATCATCGTTCCCATAAACCAAAAAAAAATCCTAAGACAATTTATTATTCAATGCAAATGTTTCAAAAACTCTAAAGTAAGCTCACTTTTGGGTTGATAAAAATAAATTTATCCAATGGGTGAGTATTGTGTGTGTACAGTTTATGACAATTCTTTGGTTTTCAAATAGGCAGAATGTGTTCCCAAGTTCTTTTTTGGTCCAATAACAGTCCCAAAATGTATGCCACATCCCCAAATTTGGGTCAAAGTCACTCAAATGTGGTCCAGGGGTGCCAAGGTACCCCAATTCCCCCCTGAAATGAATCGCCCCAAAGGGGCCAGGAAAACACGCTCAACCCCGCTCACAACTTTTTCCACCAAAAATGGGTTGTAAATCCCTGTTTGCAAACTACAATGGGTTGCAGACAGGGATGCCCAAGTTGTAAAAAACTTTCCTGGTAGCTTGTTGAGTTTTTAATTGCTGTTTTCAACTCACATGTGTTGCAAATGGCAATTAATGCCCTTTTGAAACCCTGGGGTTGTGAATTTAAAACCTCCCTAAATTCACTTATTTTGGAAAGTGAAGATTTTGGTAAAGATGTGGTGAGACTTTCAGCTTTCATCTAATTTTCAGACATCAATTGAACAGGAAGTTTATTTATTTTCATTTCTTTGCAAAGAAATATTCAAACTTATTGACTTTCTTTTCTGAACCATTATTTTCTATAAAATTAATACTTTTTTCTGCTTCCTTTTTCTTATTTCAAAGACTACAGTCTTCATCAAAATTTCTTCAACATACAAATCTACTAAAAGATTGAGTTCAGACTCCATGTTTGAGTGAGTTTCATTTTGTTGAAAATAGTTTCTCCATGAGATTAGGCATCAAAATAAAAGGGACAGTTGAATAGATTGAGAATTGTAATTTTCTGAGTCAGAACTGCAAGATGAATTTTTGTAGCATTTTATTTGAGGTGGGGGATTGCAAAATTGTAGAAAAAGACTGAATTTTCTAGGATTCTTTGATCATTCCCAACATCTTTTGACTTTTTTACAGTGCGTCACACTGACACCTAGCTCAGTCTAACCTTGGCATCTAACCTCAACAAACCCAATCTAACCCTCATGCCTGATCTACTTTCCAAGGAACTTCAAACTCAAGGCTCAGGAGACTTATATCAATATGTCTCCAGTAACTATATACCTCAGGATCTTCATGCAGTACATATCTACATATGGTCTAACCTCATATATCATGCAGATAGACTTCATAGGCTTGCACATGCTTAATTCCCCAGGTCTTCACATACTCCAACCTTATTAACTCTGTCTAACCCATACTCTGTCATGTTTTATCCTTTGGGAATCCTTATGTAAATCCTCTTGCAGATTGTATTACATACTCTCTCTACTTAGTATATAGTCTCATGACCTTCATGTACACTATACATCCTTCAACTGTACTCTCCTAACTTAGACATCCCAGACCTGTAACCTTGTCCCAATGTAGAAGCAGCCTAACATAATGTAGTAGCATACCTGATCAGCCCTCTCTGTTACCTAGACTGCTCCCATGACATCACACATGTAGTCTGAGCCCCAATTACTTGTACCTCTTTTGTAGCTTCAACCTCTTGTCTATTTAAACTTTCCTCCTCTTCATTATTCCTGATTGTTCCCAAGAAATCAGTTACTACTTCTTACTAGGAATACATCCCAGAAAGTGTTTTTAGCACCCTTATCTTCAATCCATCCTACTCTGCTCCTTTTAGCCTCTTCCAGTATCCTTGCCTCAAAGCCTACTGAGAGTGGACAGTCCCCTCTGTGCCAAGCCCTCCTTGAAATGTCAGCAGCCCTTGTGACATCAAACTGATTTCTTCCCCAATAATCCCTTCTTCGCCACCAACAATCCTTACTATATTTAGACAGCATCAAATCTTGCTATTGAGCTGTGGAAATTTGTGTTTGCTTTATTACTTTCTCCAACCTTGAATTTGGATATTGAGTTGTGGTCATTTTCATTTTGCCCCTTATCTTGCTATAAACCCTCTATAAAAACCCCAAATTTCTGTCATCTAAGTCCCTCTTTGAGGCCTCAACGTTTTGCTTTGACACTTCAACTTTTTTGCTTTTACACCTTTCAAATTTTCTTTGAAACTTTGAATCCTTAATTCAACGCTTTGACAAGCTTCTTTGACTTGTAATTTGACCAATAATTAAATTATTTAGGTATAATCTTTTTTCAATTGTTTGTTTTCTTGACTAAGTGAGGAACTACCTTTGGGTAACTAATTTTTCCTTAGCAATAAGAATGCCTCCAAGAAATTCTCTCTTTTCTCACATCTCTAGCCCTGCTGTCACATATAGTTCCACAGGGAGAGTTATCACCAAAACTACTGATCCTTTGACCCCCAGAGCTCATGGCACCAGTAGAGCCTTCTCTAACCTACCAGAAACAGTGGCTACTACCTCCACTCCTATGGATACTGGCTTATTGGAGCCTATTCCCCAATCATCTCTTTCTACTATTCCTTCTTCTGAAAATGCTAGCCTTCACAGAGTTACAGGACAGTTCCCAGTCCCAGGCTACCATGGTTTGGACTCTCCTGCTTATGATTCCAGCATGGTCCCAATTCCAGGAGAAGAAGAAGATGAGAATGAGGATGGGGATGAGGAAAAGGACTCTGGATTTGATTCCAGAATTTTGAGTGGCCAGGATTCATGCTCCCCAGAGGGTAATCCTAGCCCCACTTCTAATGAAACAGAAATTGCTTCACCTTCCCCAGCTACCAACCTTCCTTTGACCTCTCAGGGCCCTTGCACTGACCCTTCCCTGCTGGCCATTCTTCAGCAAATGACCACTGCAATGACCCATCTCTCAAAACCCGCTGACCATGGACCTTTGACTAACTTTAAATCAACATCTATCAAGCCCCAGACAAGTTTGATTGGACAAACCCAGCCAAGCTCAGACCCTTCCTCCAAGCTTGTGAACTCATTCTAGCTAATGATGAAAGGTTTTTTTCTAATGACAGAAAGAAAGTTTTTTTTAAAGTCTATTACCTTCATGAAATGCCAGTTGATGAATCCAGCTTTATCTTTCTCACATTGGTCATCATGAGCCAGATTTTCTACTTAACTCTTGGTTTTTGTTCACTCAGCAGCTCCATACCCTTTTTGGGGATCATCTGGAGATCCAACATGCTTAAAAGGAGTTAAACATCCTTAAAACAAAAGATACTGGTTATGCCACTAACTATATCACTGAATTCAGGACACTTATGATCAAGGTATCTGGATGCGGTGACAAAGCTTTCTTCTTTCATTTTGGGCAGGGACTCCAAGCCAGAATATTGGACTAACTAGCTGGTTATGATTGACCTTGAGAAACCTTGCAAGACCCAATGGACATTATCCTTAAGTATGATACCCGCTACCAGAAAGGATCCGGGAAAATTCCTTCAATTCCCATCAGACCTCAAGACCCGGAACCAGTTTTCCAACTCCTCAAAGGCTAGAAGAGAAAGAGAGGTTTTGTGTAACTACTGTGGATGTACTCACAAATATAGCCTCTGCAGATAATGTCCAGATTTCAAACCTGGTCAGAAACCCACTCTTGAAAAACCCAAACAGGGAAAAGACTAGGTGATTGAAATGTGTTACTCCATGACCATTACCCCTCCAATATTTGAGTACATACTTTGGAAGGGAAAGCATACACTTCCCCTGATAAATAATTATGTTTCATTTGTTTTCTCAATGATCAAGCTTATATTTTACTTGTTGACTCTGGAGCAACTCAATCTTTTATTTCCAAATCTATGTTTTCAAAGTTTTCTCTTTCTTCCAAACCTCTGACCACTCCTATTTTCTTATTTACCTTCAGTCCTTTTAACTCACCTTCCCAGGAAATCACTCACAGTTTTTTCTTCAAATTTTCCTTACCTTCTTTTCCCAACTTGGAATGGGATTTATTGGTTGTTGATACTTCCCCAAAAGAGGAAATTATTCTAGGTATTGACTTCCTCCATTTCTGGAACCCAGAGGTAAATTGGAAACTGGGATTGATCACCCCAAGACACCAACCAACTTTGGATCATTCCCCTTCTGTTGAAATCTTTTTGGCCACCAATCACCTTCCACCAGTGAAACTGCAGGTCACTGCTCCTGCTCAATTTTCAGAATCTATGCACTCAAAACACTTTTCCTTGAGTTCAACAACAACTTCTGTGAACAGGATATTCTTTGGGAATTCTCTTAAATTCTTGGAGGATATGGAGGATGATCTATCTGCTCAAATATTGCATATGATTATTTACACTTCTCTGGCCCAAAGCAGACTACTGCAGAAAGTCTAGATGAGGATGAGGAAACTGCTGAAATTGAAACTGTGATGGAGAGAGTCCCAGAACCTTATCATGCATTTTTAGATGTTTTTTCCAAGGTCAAATCTGATAAACTCCCTCCTCATTGTGATTAAAATCACCATATCAAATTGGAAGGCCCTTTGCCTCCAGTTGGGCCTATCTACTGTCTCAGTCACCATTAGAAGGAGGCCCTACAAGCCTGTATAGCAAAAAATATAGAGAAAGGTTTCATTTGCCCCAGCACTTCAAGCACTGGAGCACCTGTCCTCTTTGTTAAAAAGAAGGATGGTGGTTTGCAATTGTGTGTTGACTATGGCAAGCTTAACACTTTTACTCAAAAGAATTGGTATCCTAGTCCTCCCATGACTCACTTATTAAAATTCTTCTCCTGTTCTACCACTTTCTTCAAAATTGACCTCAGGGGTGCTTATAATCTTCTTCAAACCAAAGAAGGGTATGAACATCTTACAACATTCAGAACTCAGTTTGGATGTTTTGAATATTTGGTTATCCCATTTGGACTGAACAATGCTCCTGCCTCTTTCCAATGTTTTTTTTTCATGAAATTTTTTCAGATCTTCTAACCATCTGTGTGGTGTTATACCTCAATGACATTCTTTTTTTTTCAAAATCTTAAAATAACATACAGCTCAAGTGTGTAAAGTCTAAAGCAGACGTTGGAAGAACAACTTGTATACAAAAGCTTCTAGGTGTGAATTTCATGCCTCCTCAGTGGATTATTTAAGGTAAATTATCTCCAGGAATGGCATTGAAATTGAAAACTCTAAGGTCCAAAAGATCTTGGATTGGTCAGACCCAACAAAAAAAAGGCCTTGTAAAAATTTTTGGGTTTTTATAATTTTTATTGCAGGTTTATCATTAACTATTCCAGAAAGGTCTATCTCCTCACTGCTCTCACTGGCTCAGACCCCATCTTTCCTTTGTCCCCAGGGGCTCTGCAGAAGTTGGAGGACTTCAAACTAGCATTTACCAAGGCTCCTATTCTCAGAAATTTTGACTTTTCCTTACAAACCTTTTTGGAGACTGATGCTAGTGACTATTCCCTAGGGCCTGTCCTCACCCAAGAATCTCCTGATGTATCCAAACACCCAATTTCTTTTGACAGCATAAAATTGGGTAGTGCTGAACTGAAATATGAAATCCACAACAAAGAACTCATAGCCATTGTATGGGCTATCAAGATCTGGAGAGCTTACTTTCTCAGTCTTTCTGCTTCTTTTGAAGATCTCACTGATCATTTGTCTCTCAAATATTTTATGACCTCCAAATTCTTTACTTGTTGCCAAGCCTTTTGGGCTGAGTTTCTATCCAAATTTGACTTTACTATAGTCTAAAGACCTGGAAAGCACTCCACAGTTCCTGATATCTTGTTGCCTTGAGACAATGTTTATCCCAAGGGGGGATGCCCTATGCATAAAAGAATCCAGCAAATGTTAAACAACTTTTGAAACAGACTGACTTTGAAAATTCTAGAATTTTCTTTATTTCTACTAAACAGGTTAATGGACAATTGGAAAAATCAATTCAATCCCAGATCTCCAACAAATCAACCCAACGAGAAAAGCTTAGATTTATTAATTTGGAAGGCATGGTTTCAACCTTGACTAAATTTCATGTATGATCAAAAAAAATTATTTCAAGAATAATTTATTTACATTTCAATTTAGCTCTTTTAACATTTCTCTGAAACCTTCAATTTTCTCTCTGTCAATTAGACAGGATTTTTTTTTTTTTTATTTAAGGTTGATGATAAATTCATGACTCCAGTTGTGTGGGAGTTGTGTAAGGCCCCACACAACCTGTGGGAGTTGTGCAGGCCCCCACACGACTTGTGGGAGTCGTTTAGGTCCCCACAAAACCTATGGGAGTTATTTAAGTCCCCAAACAACCTGTGGGTGTCGTTTAGGTCCCCTCAAGGCATGGGGGCCCATATACTACTCAAAAGGGTTGTTCCAAACACGCGCAACCCCTGGAGGTTATATACCCCCCATAATGGGCATTTTTGATTTTTTTACCCCTGTACACAACTATTTAGACCTGTGTATGGGGGTATACAACCCCCCCCCCCCGGGGTTGTTCAAGAATCTGGTTATTTTTATTTTATTTTATATTTTTTTTAAACCAAAAAATCAACATTTTTTGATTTTTTGGTTGATTTCTGTTTTTTTTTTATGTATTTTATTTTAGTTTTCTTTAAGCCTGCAATTCTTTAAGTTTTGTGGCATGCAACACAACTAGATTTGAGTTATGTACAACCCTACACAACCCATTTGAGCTGTGTAGCATGCCACATGGCCCATTTGAGTCGTGTAGCATGCCACACAGCCCATTTGAGTTGTGTAGTGTGCCACACGGCCCATTTGAGTCATTTGCATGACTCAGAGAGTTGTGAATTTAACATTAACCTATATTTAATTAAATAAAAAACCTTCCTTGAACATGACCTTGTAACTTACAGTTTAAGCTTTCTTTTATTTTTAATTCCATACATTTTCCTTCATCTTTCTTTGTATGGCCTTTTCCTTCAAACCTTGTTCAATCAAACCATACGTAAATAACCATTCAAGACTTTCAAATCTCTTTCCAAATTTTAAATAAACCTGGAATTTCTTTGGAAATATTCTACTTGGCCTTACTCCAGTCATCCAAGAATTTTCCTCTCCTCCAGTCCTCCTTTCTTCTCCTCTCTTGGTTCTGGCCTCAATTACCAGCTCTACCCTTTCTTCAGTATTCTATCCTTGTCTCACAACTGCTCCTGGAATGCAAGGGGCAGATGGCACAGGCACCAATTCTCACAGAACTCAGTATTGAGAATAAATTATTTCAAGGAAAAGTATGATTATTATGATAGGGACAAAGAGGAATAAATTAAGGGATGAGATGAATCCAGGAGTAAGGCTCTGAATGAGGATGGTTTACTTAATCAAATAAGTAGTATACTAATTCACTTGGGGAATTATTCCAGCAGGGAAGCACCTGCCATTATATTTGAGAATTTAGGAGGATTACTTGAGGGATGAGTGGCTGGTGCTGTGGTTGTAATCTACATGGAATTAAATTTTCAACTGGGGGATGGAGGCTGAAGTTGACAGATTGGTTAATGGGCCTATCCAGGAAGATCTGAAATGTACTTATCTGCAAGTACTAGGTAAATGAACTGGCCAGAAAGGAGTATGTCCTATGGATATACTATGTTATTTAATTTATGCACTACTCAAACCAATTAGATTGAAGTAGAGATAGAGGATTCACTAAGCCATAGAGAAAGATAAATAGAGTGTGGTAGATATTTCAAAACCTGCAGGAGATGCAGGGAGATGCCTCAGGAGGTGGCGCTAGTGAATTCAGAGGTAGAGGTTGGATTTACTGAGGGTTGATGTGACTGAGGAAGCTGACTCTTTAGATTCAATTTATGGTTATGACATTACCCCCCTCCCCAGAAGAGGAAGGTTTAGCTCCTGGTACCCATCAGAGGGGCCAAGAATTAAGTTTATTTTATTCACTGTGACTGAACTTTTTTTCCCTTCACCTTATCCAACAATATCTCCCCTGTTAGATCTCCATCCCTCTCATCATTCAACAGATCACCCACTGGACCCTTGACCATGTAAGAGACCAACAGATACTTTCCTGTTGATAAATACTTTTCTCCTTCCTCAAGGTGTTTGAAAAATGATAAGATCTGTACTATCAGCATTCCTCCCAAATTAGGAAAGTGTGATTACTGCAGTAAATATAAGATTCCTTGCTCTGGAGTTGTAGAGCCTGGGAGGGAGGTGCTTGGGCATTTGGGGTTGGTAAAGGGCAATACTGGACCCTACTTTAAATTTGAGGAAGCCCCACAAAATTGAATTTTCTCCTTGCGGGTATCCAGTGGGGTAGGTCCACCAGATGTTGAGTGTTTCTTTTTCCTTTTCATTGCTGAAGTGAGTTGTCTGAGAATTTTTTTCATTATCTGTTCATAGTGAGGGCTCTAGAGGATAAATTGAAAAGAAATGGAGAACCATAAAAAGGAATTAAGGAATTCTGGCCATTTGTTTCTGGGTGGGACATTGAGGAAGGACCTGTCAAATTTGAAAGACATCCAATATTCAATGAGGGGGTGACCTTTTTACTCCTTGATATTTTTTTGGGTGAATCAAAACCCATGGAAAATTTTTCAAACCTTTTTCAAAACGCCTCTAAACCAGTCAAAGCTATTCAAACCTAATTTGAACTGGTAAAAGCCCATCAAATTTGGTCATGCCAGTTTAGTTTCAAAGATTTTGGGTCAAAATGGTCAAATTTTGAAGAGGGAGGGTTGAACCAGCCAAAGTTTGATGCAAAAAATTCAGAGGAATCAAAACTTTTCAAAGGACTGTCAAAGCAGCTTTATTCCAATTGAAGCATGGTCAAAGTGGCAGGGAAAAAATTTGAAGAGGCATCAAAGCATCAAACATATTTTTAAGTTCCAAGTATGAATGTGTCTCAAAACTTTGTAGATCCTCCAATCAAATTACCAGTGATTTTTAAAGTGGCCCAATCCCCATCAGAGATGAAGATAACAAAATCAATGCTCCTGGTGAGAAATATGCAGATAAGGAGGAGGGTGTTATGGAAGAAGAAGAAAACTAAGAAGAGGAAGAGGAAGAAGAAGAAGAAGAAGAAGAAGAAGGAAGAAGAAGAAGAAGAAGAAGAAGAAGAAGAAGAAGAAGAAGAAAGAAGAAGAAGAAGAAGAAGAAGAAGAAGAAGAAGAAGAAGAAGAAGAAGAAGAAGAAGAAGAAGAAGAAGAAGAAGAAGAAGAAGAAGAAGAAGAAGAAGAAGAAGAAGAAGAAGAAGAGAAGAAGAAGAAGAAGAAGAAGAAGAAGAAGAAGAAGAAGAGAAGAAGAAGAAGAAGAAGAAGAAGAAGAAGAAGAAGAAGAAGAAGAAGAAGAAGAAGAAGAAGAAGAAGAAGAAGAAGAAGAAGAAGAAGAAGAAGAAGAAGAAGAAGAAGAAGAAGAAGAAGAAGAGAAGAGAAGAAGAAGAAGAAGTTATGGAAAAAGGAAAGGGTAAGGAAAGGATGGAATGAAATTCAAGACCAGGGTCCTTAGAGAATTG